>JAJJMC010022364.1:2634764-2660972 GCA_023531435.1 Papaver californicum | reverse complement strand
CAGGTACTATCTTTCTGACTTACCTCTTTATTCCTCTTTTTACTTATTTATTGGTACTGCTTTTTATTTTGAAACATTGAGGACACTATTTGATTTAAGTTTGGAGGTAAGGGAGAAACTTTTTAGTACAATAATAAAAATCCAAAATTTAGAAGCTTGTGAACAATTCAGGATGACACTAACCATTCTAGGTAGATGGAAACTTAGCTCTTTTTCTATAGGAATTAGTGTGCCCAGTTAAAGGGTCTATTCATAAATGGACAGAGTTCAGGTGTTAGAAATAACATGATAGTTGTCACCATATCTCGGAGTTTATCTCGACCATATCACTTTCTGTTTTTATTTTTGTAATTTTTGTATTTCTCTAAGTGATTTTGTGGGGCACCAGTATCGAATTGTTATCGCTGCCAGGATGAAATAGAGTGCTTAAGATAAAGCCCCATTCTTATTTTATTAAAAAAAATCGAGTATTGACACTTTGATAGCAATATATGTGTGTTCTCCCTATCTCTGTCGCCTAAGCAAGCGTGGAACGCAGGATCCATGAGAACTATCATGTAGGATGCTGATAAGGACCATGCGCTTGGATTCAATTTGAACCAATCATGTTGTCAGTAAATTTATAATTGTTTTATTTTCAATAAATCGATCGCTTGGACCCTTGTATATACCAGTTGAGTCGATATTAGTATTAGGATTAAGACTAGTGGGAGCGTATCTCAATCCATTAGGATTCGTCTTGGCACTGACCTTCACATAGATATGGGAAACACTGTTCACCTTAGTCAACATGTGCAAACTTCATTTTGTTTATATCCATCTTCTAAATCTTTTCATGTGATTGTACTTTGATAGATTCTGAGTATTGTGGTTGAACAACTATCTAAGTAGAGCTTTGTTTTCTTATATATGAATTTTGGTACGCTGAGTGCAAACTCGTGTACAACAGTTGACTCATACAGGATAATGATTCCCATAGCCGAAGAATTTAGTATGCCAACTAAATAGCTTGTCTAGTGTCTACCCTCAATCGTTCACAGGTAGCTAGGGTTTGGAGTGAAGGTTTTGTGGGTATACCTCTTGTAAACCCTCACGAGACAAAACTCGTTCACTAGGGAAACCTAGGGGTTTAAAGGCTTCTACATATGCTAAAGGTAGTCGCGATTCCGACGAAAATGAGTTAGGATTTTATTTCTATATTAGATTTGCTCGAGGACTAGCAAATAGTAAGTTTGGGGGTATATGATAGACACATTTTTGTGTCTAAATTGTGCTCAATTCTCTATATTGTTAGTGCTCAATTTTGTATTTATTGTGTCATTTTATGTGTATGTAGGTATTTTTTAGAAATAAATATTTGTGGAAAAATTGGCTAAAAAAGTTGATAAAGGCACCCACCAAATTACTAAAGGAACCATGACAAATTGATAAAGGCACCCACCAGTTGGATTACGGCCACCCCTTATTTAAACTCAAAAATGGCGGGAAAAATTCTTCATGCGTGGAAGAATTTCTGAGTTGGTTTGGGACGAGATTTTTCTTAGATTTTCTCGTGGATTTGGATTGGGACGAGTTTGTTGAGACAAACCAGGACTTGCATTTGGTTTGGATTCAATTAAAAAGAAGATTTCAATAGAGTTTCGATAAAACAGGGTGGTTTCGGAGTTTGTTTATAACTTGGGAGTTACGTGAAGAGTTGGAAAAGATATCTTTTGTTGGACTCAATTTTATCTTTTGAGAGAGTTTGGGAAGCTTTGAAAACTCAGAAGACGCGTGAAGAAAAAGGAAAAGCAAAATCCCGTAACTTTTGGGAAGAAACAAAAACAGAGATAAAAATGAGTTTGGAGATCTATTTTGGGATTAGATGGAATCCTTATCGATTAAGGGTAGTTTATTAGGTTTTCCAAAGCCTATAAATAGAGAGGGGATCGAAGAAAAAGCCATCCAGAGTCAAGAGAAAAATTTCAGAGAAAAAAAAATTTGCTGGTGAAGAAGAGGAAGAAGAAAAGACTACAGAAGAAAACAGTCATTGATTCTGTCACCTTTTCTTCCATATTTTTTCAGCGTCCAAGAACCGTACTTTATTGTTAGTGTTATCTATTTTCTTCACCTACAAAGAAAACACAGTCTGCAACATTTATAATCGTATCATACCTTCTGTGTTATTTTTATTTCTTCATGTAAACACTTTTTGAGCTATGAACAATTATTTTGAGAGTGTTTCCAACAAAATGAGCTAAACACCATCAATGGGGCGACAGAGGAAGCCATTTTTCCAATAATAAAGTGGTAATTCGTATTTTATTAATTTTTTGTAATTCTTTTATGATTATTTGCTTTGAATTAAATTAAAAAAAAATGATTCTTATCAATTAGTTGTGTTTTCTTTTGATGGGTCATATTGAGTTTAGAGCTTTTGATGTCTCATACTTTTGATTTACAACTATAATTTTGAAAATCTAACTTTGGCAATATTTTGAATAAATTGAATATATGAATTGCAAGATAATTATTAATGCTAAATCACTTGAAAAATTGGCTAATGGTGGAATCCTTAGTCTCAGTTCTTTTCATAATTTGGAATCAATTTTACTTTAATCTTCTTATTTTTAGTATTAAAAATTGGGTTCAAATCTTTACAAGTCTGAGTATCGAATCTTTTACCACTATTTCTAAAACATATCAACCGTGATGGAAACCATGTTTATGTACCTGTAGAACGACCCTTCTCTCGTATTACAAAATATGATGTTAGTTGGGGATCAAGGGTTAATAACTTTTTTCTTTAACTCCTTTAATTATTTAGTTTCTTTATTTATGTTGTTAATTCGAATATCTTCAACGACCCTGTTTAATTGTTTTATATTTACAAGAGCAATGGATAGATCTTGCAGAACGGTTAAGTGATTTAAATATTAGATAAAAGAAGATGTTTTTGAACAAGAACGTGCACATGTTCTTGGCCATTACAGAGGGGGAAGGTCAATGTCAACCCAATCATGTAATACTTTTGAATAATCTTGTTATGATCTAAGAGAAAATTCAGAATCACGGATTGGTTGTGAAAGACATCCACGAGTCATGATGTTGGACAAGATACTACATATGGACCAAATGCTACATATGGTCAAGACGCACTCGATGAAATAGACCACTCAATACAATTCACCCAAATATTAAATAATAGTGGTGGTTTTACTGTGGATAAAATGAATAGGATGTCGGGATCCAAGTTGTTCAAAGATTGGAAAAAATGTGAAATGTCAAGTCTAATGGCTTCTAAATAGGGGTCATCCATACTTTTCCCAAAGCATGTTCCAAGGTTACACAGAAGAGAGTTTGGATTCCAAGAGATAGCAGTAATCTGAATCGCGCTCAACCCGATTTGAAATCGCTCAAATCTGTCATAAAACGCAATTTGGAATCCCACTATGTGATTAAACTTTGTATTCGTAAAATTATGGTATCGAACGTCATTTTTCTTGCTTAAATTCTTCAAACAGTGGTAAGAATTGAAATTAAAACTTTCTATACCTTCAACTTAACCAGAATCGACACGGTCGTTAATGATATTACTTTGCCGAACAAGGTAGACCTTAAAATTTAATGAACAGTCATCATGGTCTAAACTTCCAACCTTGTCGTGTAGCAGCCAATTACATAACTCCATTTTATGTGGAAAAATCTTAGAGTTTTCATGGTTTAAAATTTTTGATCGTAATAACTGTAGAGGCAGTTACGCAAGCACACTCCCCGTTGAAAAAAGTCTAACAGTAGTCATATATTAATTTTTGATCCTGGCAGTTGTAGATGGCATTTGCACAAACTCATAATAATGAATAATCAATATGGTCCTTAATACGACCATGCCGGCTATTGATAGTCATCGTGGGCCCAAGTATTGAACCACGAAAAAAGTGTCATAGTCGTCATGATCGATATTTTTTACCGTGATGACGGTAAAATTCACGTAACTTTCTGTATGAAAAGTTAAAACAATCTGCAAGGTCATAAGTTACTGTCGTCATGATAACTCTCTGTTTATCCATGTCGATTGTTACTTATAAAAATAAATATGATAATCGTCTCGATCTGAAATTGTCTAAATTTTGTACGCAATTTCAAACCAAGTATAACCAATTCATACTATGCTGACTCTCTATTATTTTAATACTACTAAAGTCGTTATGGTTCGAAATTTCGAGTATGACAATTTTTTATGATGTTCATCGCAAATGAAGAACGATATCAAAAGTCGTCATGATCGAAATTTTGAATCATGAAAACTCAAAACTGAATTGGTGCATGTCGTAGGTGTATAAATTATTTTACTTATCTTCTACTTCACTAATAAACAATATAGTAATAAATAAGATTTGTTCCCACGAAGAGCAAGGTGTTTTAGTTTTCAAACATCTCAAAGGGGGGTTATGTTTTAGGTTTTAAGCAAAGTAACTTAAAAAACAATTAAAAGATTAGGTTGTAAGAAATTGAGAGAAATATGATCGAGGAATCTCTATTCGTTACTAAACAATCATTGAATTAGTATATTCACCTACTCATTAGTTTTCATAGATTATCACCAACCGTAGAATAACAACTAGATCAGTGTTATTCCCAAAATTCCTTATATCACTGGATATGGAAGTTCTCGCCTACCAAATTCTATTCGTCTAAACCACGTAGTAGTAGATCACTTAATGTGTAATTTGGTCAAATGTTTTATATTTTGTGAATTTATAGGTCAATCATAGCAGTTAGACTCTTAGATCAAGGTCCACTTACTAGTGTTGTTCATACACACAATTTCTCCACACAATCCCTCTGCAAGGTCTCGTGTTCTCTACTTGTGTATAAGTCGATGGACGATTACTTATCTCATAACTCAATACTAGCATTAGATTAAATCAACAAATCAATTCAGTTGACCACATAAACAATCTATCAATCAATCATAAACATTCTTTATAGCCTAAAGAAGTGATAATCATATGAAGAACTCAGAATAGATTCATATATTAAATCAAATCATGTTTACAATTTAGAATTCATCCTAAATCAATTAAGAAATTAGTTAAATATGTTAGAGTTTATGACACAATTAAATAAAATAAATAATTAAAATAATAACAACGCAAACCAAAGAGTCGCAAAAGCCAGAACAGATGTTTTTCCTCCTACGTTATTTGTTTGCGCCTCCGACCCTTCTATTTCTCCCTAACGTCTCTTTTTTATTTTATTTTATGTTTTCTCTGCGTTGTTTCTATGTGTTTAGGGTACGGCTACACAAGGCTATTTATAGCCAAGAAACCAAATCTCGTACACCCTAAATCTGTGCCAAATACGGTTTGATAAGGATTCAAAGTCGGTGAAGTAGAGTTTTCTGGTTTTGAGAATAAATGATCATAAGGTGCTACGCGAACTACCATAATAAACTGGCTACGACTTCTGATTGGTTAAGATTTTAGTGGAATTCAGATGGATGGATGTGTCCTCTTCAATCCCATTTGATGTATCCAACTTGATGTTCCCTAGTATAGTAAACTCTACTTTTCTATCACACGTCATATCTTTCACTTGATCGGAAATCTTACCATGTTTATCTAAACAACAACCTCAAAACTATTTTCTCAATCACGAAAACAAATCAAACTCGAATTCCCAGTTACCCTTAAACTCTTATGTATCTCGAGTCCTTATCTGCCATTATATTCGTCCTTCCATGTTCTCAACAAACTGCAATTCCCACTCGACAACCATGGACCACCCGTACAACAATCATGCTTGTCTTTTTTTTTTATAGTCGAGTTTGTCAGGATTTTTACCTCTCAAGAAACTGCTGCAGATAATTAGTTTAGGTACTGACAAAACCAGAAAATACAGGCTCTTAGAATGATATGGTGAATAAACCAAGCACAAATAATAATAAACAACAAGAAAGTAACAAACTCACAAGACACACAAGATTTACAGTGGTTCAACAATATATACTATGTGTATATATTGTCTACGTTCACTTTGAGCCGCACCGGCTCCAATCCACTATGAATGAATCAATTACAAACGTAGAACGCCTTTGTGGAATCCTAGAAAACCCTTGGTTATATCGTAGCAATTACCTGAGATGATCACCTTGCATGTTGCTCCTCACCAATTGCACTCACCACAAAAACCCTAGTTTCTCTCTCTAAAGCTAACATAAGAAATCTCTCACCGATCTCTCTCTACATTCATAATAATCTCTACATGGCTTAGTACCTATTTATATAGGTACAAACTTGGCCACCAAGAATCCCTAGATAATATTAGGAAACACCTTCCATATATTAGACAAGACATAAAATAGGAAATACTTCTTTAGATTTCCACCTAGGACTAGGAAACCCAAACTCATTCCTAAAATAAGTCTTCAATACACAACAAAGTTTACATCCAACCACCATTCACCGATCATCTCTTCCTACACCATCAATTACCACTGCTGCTACTCGAGCCTCACCAAAATATCATCGAATTATTACTTCTAGCAATCTCTTCACTGACACTATATTATGTGTTCCATCCTCCATATTTATTGCCATGATACAATCATGAGAACTAGTCAATCATGATCATCATCCATGAGCTCCCTATTTTGTTCAAGATTCCTTACAACTTCTGGAGTTCAGAAACTCTTTATAATCCTTCAACAAAAATCATCAACCATCGACAGAGAACAACAACTCTTCCACCCATCAATCACCAATAAAAACTCATCACTCCAATATCTCTCGAGTCCATCACAGGATACCTTATCAACAACCATTCTTCCATGTGCAACCCTAGCAAAAACATCTTGATCACTGCCATCATCTTCCATCATTCAATCATGATTGATCACAGATCGAGTTCTTCTCGCTATCAATCATTTTTCTTGTCCATCAACAGCGAACTCATGGATGATCCACAACTGTTCCGATTATTGCTATATGATTTAAGGAGGTAACTTATGCTCATGCGACACGGTAATATCTTTCCCTAATTCCTTTTCGTGCAGTGTTTAGAAACATTGAGGACACTGTTTATTTTAAGTTTGGGGGTATTGGGAGACTTTTTAGGATTAATAAGATTTGGAATTTAGAAGCATGTGAACAATTCAGGTTGACACTAACCACTCTAGGTAGATGGAAACTTAACCATTTTGCTATAAGGATTGGTGTGCCCAGCTAGATGGTCTATTCATAAAGGAAACAGAGTTCAGGTGTTAGAAATAACATGATAGTTGTCACCACCACATCACGTTCTGTTTTATTATTTGCAATTTCGTGTTTCTCTGAGAGTATTGGTGGGTCCTAGCATCGACATGTTAATTAGCGCTGGAATGACATTTAGTGTGTTGAGATCATGCCCCACACGAATAATACGTTAGTGTTTTAGAGTTATGTGTGTGGTCCCCCTGTCTCCGTCGCCTAAGCAAGCGTGGAATGCAGGATCCATGGGAACACACATGTATTAGGTGTCAGAAAAAAAAAAAAAAAAAAGAGAAAAAAATTCAAAAAAAAAAAGAAGAAAAAAAAAGAAGAAAAAAGTTAGAAAAAAAAATTGAAAAAAAATAGTATTTGGTATTTTAAAGTTCTCCCTGTCTCCGTCGCCTAAGCAAGCGTCGAATGCAGGATCCATGGGAACTTGTAAATATTTTAGTTAGTAGTAACCTTTGAAAATAAATGGGGAGTATCTCGACACACTAGGTTTCATCTCGGTACTGACCTTCAGACAGATATGGGACACATCGTTCGCCTTGGTCAACATCATTTGCGACTTTCTACAGTCTACATTCATCTTCTAAGTCTTTTCATGTGATGGGTGGTTAGATAACTGTCTGAGTAGAACTCTGTTGTCTTAGATATGAATTTTAGTATGCTTGAGTTAACACTCGTGTACAGTAATCGGATTCATATAGGGTAATGATTCCTATAGCCGAAGAATTGAGTAAGCCAACTAAATAGTTTGTTTAGTGTCTATCCTAAATTTTTCACGAGTCGCTAAAATCTGGAGTAAAGGTTTTGTGGGTATACCTCTTGTAAACCCTCACGAGACTATAACTCGTCCACTAGGGACACCTAGGGGTTTAAAGGCTTATTACATATGCTAAATGTAGTCGCGATTCCTGCGAAAGTGAGTTAGGATTTTTATTTTCTAGATTAGATTTGCTCGAGGACTAGCAAATAATAAGTTTGGGGGTATTTGATAGACACATTTTTGTGTCCGATTTAATCTCAATTTTATATATTGTTGGTATTTTATTTTTGTACTTATTATGGTTTTATTGCTTTTTAGGTATTTTTGGAGAATTGTTAAAGGAACCTTCACATTGGATTAAGGCACCCAAATTGATTTATAAAGGCACCCAAGGATTAATGCACCCAAAATTCAAATTGAAAATTTGGGCGGGAAGAAGAATTTATATTCTTCATGCAGCGTGAAATAGGAAATTGGGTTGAAATTTGGAAACTTGCATCTACTTTGGAAATTTTCTAAACTAAGAAGTTAGAATTATTGATAAAGAACTATAAAGAGAAAGAGATCAAAGTGATTCCCCATTTAACAATCAAGAATCAAAATCAGGAAAGAAAATCAAGTTTTTTTGGAAAATTCTAATCGGTGATCAAAGAAGAATTTGAGGAAGTTTTTAAAGTGATTTGAGGATTGGGATAGTATAAATAGAGGTTATGATCAATTGGGTTGAGGGAGAAAAGGATTGGGAAGCTTAGAATTGCTCACAATCAGGAGAATCACGTAAACAGGAAGCTCAAAAAATTCTGCTGCTGCCAAGGAAGAACACGAAGCAGGCTACACCAGAAAACTGTCGTTCATTAAAACAAAAACCGTACTTTATTTCAAAACGCAACAGAAAACTGTTTCTTGTTGCGTATTCTTTTGAACTGTTTTCTGTTACGGGCTGAAGTGTTTCCAGCAACACTTATAGCCGTATCTAATCGACTGTGTGCAATCATATTCTCCTTGTAAGAAATGTTTTGAGCAATGAAAAGATCTTTTGAGCAAGTTTTCTCCACCATGAGCTAAGTTTCTTTACTGGGATGATGGAGGAGGTTTTTCTCTCAATTTTATGTGGTAAGTCTATTTTATTTGATTTATTTATAATTCTTTATCTATTAAATTGCATAGTTTCGAAATAGAAAAAAAGGTTTTCATTCAGTAGTGGTGTTTTTGTTTGATGGATCATGCTGGGTTGATGACCATTGATGTTCCATGCTTATGATTTACCTCTGCTTGTTTGCATAAAAACCTATTTTGGCAATATCTGAGCTTAATTTATTTAAAAAGAATTACATGATTAATCACATAGTTGTGGGAAATAACTGAATCCTGATTCCTGGTTTTCTCCATATTTTCTAAAAACATCTCTAGTTTATTTTGCTTTGTTTTATTTAATTAGATTAAGTTTATTATTTTCTAAAATCATTACCTTCACAAGTTCGAGAATCGAACACTTTTTACCACTATTCTAAAACACATCACTTACCCTCCATCGATCACTGTCATGGACTCTCTATTTCAACAGAGATTTCTCGAGGAAAAAGATGATGGGTGCCATTAGTGACTTTCAAAAGTTGGAATCCCTTAATAAAATAGTTAGCGCCTTTAACAATATTTAAAAACTGACAACCCTTAACGGAATGGCTGGTGTCCATAAATAATCGAACCTCAGCTTCCCCTTAGCGTATGACAGAGTGCCAATAGTAGTTTCCCTTCAAATGACCGTTTTTCCCTTAGTTCTCATTATGCTTATAACTTTTTCATACAACCTCAGAATGACCTCATTCTTTCGACGTTGGATTCGTTTCTTTGTTATCTACATGATGATGACAAGAAATCATAGATTTGGATGAGTTACACCTGGTATTTGGACTTTCTTCACTTGTTGCACTTTCTTTCTTGCACAATTAAGTGCTAATTCACTTCTTTTGGACGATTCCACCTAATAAAGGATAAATAAACAAAAAAAAAAGTAACATACAATAATTTATTAAAAAATCTAACAAATAAGTGCATGAAATTTATACTCTAAATATGTAAAATAAGCACTTATTAAACCTGTATCTTTTCGATTTCGTTTGAAAGTAATAGAAGGGGGAAGGATGGGAACTAATATAAATAGTATTAGGGGAAGGTCAAAAGTAATTTAATAAACTTTAGATACCTTTTAGGCCAAGGCTTATGCAGTAACCAAATAACCAAATTTATCTATTTTGGGCTACTACGGACATGCCAAATAGGCAAATTATCTTGGCGGTTCACACATCACGATAGAGTCTCTATCGTTGACGATAAAGATTGTGTCTCTGAGTTTTAATCTCAGCCGTGAATTTATTTTCCATCCAAGGATCTTTATATAACTTCTTATTTCGATCATGGCCTTTTATTATTGCAAATCAAACGACTATTTTTGATTAAAAGTAAGAAAATTTAGCCGCACACATTTTTGACGCACAAACATTAACTTCGTTGTGCTGATTATTTCCTTCCTCGTCAGCACAGTACAATACAAGGCGTTTCATTCCGATTATGCTGACCACTTCCCTTGGTCAAATGGAACCATTTTTCCCTCGCACAATATTCCCATCAACATGTACATTTCCAACGGTATAACTCCTATAAACGATATTTTAAAATTAAATTTCAGTTAATCTAATTTTTTTTTTTGTTTTTTTTTTGCATAATCTAAATTTTTGTGAATCCTAAAGTTTTCTTATAAAACCAAAAATAAAAAATTGATTAGAGAACAATCAAACTTACCGCATTCGAAATTCGTAAAATAGAACGTATTTGTAGTCTTCCACCAACGTTCTAACATTACTTAAACAACTTGAGACCTATGACTTTTATGGTTTAAATAATAAACACGACACCAAGGATATCTTTAGAATCTCTCTTTAACTGTATTAGGGAGCCACCCAAACACCATACTCAACTCAGTCCACCCATCTCTTAGCATGGTAGACTGACTTCTCTCTTGATGGCCCGATATATGGTCCTCGAGTACAACAGTGCCGCCTGATATCTAACATTGTGGAACCCCACCTCTCTATCTAATTCCACTCCACTCCACTTTTTGGGACGTTTGGTGGTTGCCATTTTCTATTTTTTTTATTCCTTAAGAAACTCATTATGGCAGAAGATTTTTTTGAGTAGAAACTTTGGGAAAAAAAATTTGAGAAAATTTCGAAGGAGAATGTGTTAATTTATATGCGATAAAAAGTTGATCTATGGCGATATAGTTTTTATCGAGCGACATAGAATTGGTCGCCAGCGACAAAAACTCTGTCGCTCGACAAAAACTTTATCGTTTACTCCATTTTCAATAGTGGCTCTGCTAGTTTGCCCTACCACCTAACTAAACAAATTAAACTAACCAATTTGCCCATATACATAGGACTTGGTGCACACTACCCCAAATGGGAATAAATTTTTTAGAGCTTCTCTAATGGAATGTGTGTGAAGATAAAAGTTTTAATCCACGTAGGATATGCATCCATTTACTCAAAATTGTTTCTCCAATCCTAAGAGCTTCTCCAATGGATTATTGTGTGAAGAAAAAAGTTTTAATCCACATAGGAGATACAACCCTTTTTATAAAAAAAAAATCTCCAACCCATTGATGTTAGGTTGATGTGGCAAAACATCATCTTGATGAACTTCTAGTTTTAGACATTCACTTAGAGGTGTCTTCACACTTTTATTAGAAATCATTGAAAAATAAAAATAAAAATAATTTTAACCAATTACATAGCTACAAATAAGTAAAAGAATAATAGAAAATTTTAAAGGTTGGAGATAAAACCTTTTTTCCCTAATATTTACGATTTTACATCTAGAGGATGTCTTAAATATGATGCCACATATGAAACATCCATGTTCACCATTGGAGAAGCTCTAAGTCCCTAATCTCTATAACTGATGTCAAGATGACATAGCATGGTTTTAGGAAGATACCATGGTTCACATAGAGGATGTCTTCCCATTTTAGTTACCATTGAAAAATTACCTAAAAATAAAAGTAGAAAATATATATATCAATAAATGGATAACATATAAATATATAAAAGTTACAAAAAATTTAGGGTTGGAGATTAAAATGTTGTACTCTTTGGCCTTGTTGGGTAAAAATTATGATTATAGATAATCATAAATTAAAAAATGATTATGCTATCAATCATTTTTCAATAAATTTTAACAAACATATTTTTGGAATAACTGATTATCTTAGAAAAATGCTCTCAAAGAGGAGAAGAAAGAATGATGATTTAAGAAAAAAATTTAGTTCACTATTGTTTTTTGGTCTCTCTCTTGATAGTTTAGAGAAAATAAAGAAAAAATCTAATTTAGTTTTATTTAAAAAATAATTGATTATGATAATTTTTATAAACAACTTTTTTCTACTTATAAAAATAATGAATTTTTTCAATTATGATTAAAATAATTAATTATTATAAATTTTAACAAAAATCTATATAATGGATTATAATAATTGATTATGGGCTTATAATCCATTATAATAATGGTTACTAAATAGCCTTTAGATTTATTTTTTAATATAGTAAAAAAATATCGAAAGGATATCTTTAAAATGGTGTCAAATAGGAACCACCACAAACCACGACATGGCTATTGGAGAAGCTCTTAGTCTCCCCATTGCCCCATTACTTCCACCTAGTCCCAAGCAAGCGAGTTTTTTAATTGTAAAAGACCATATAAGCCTCGTCGTCAGTTTAACCCATGAAAGCGGGGGAAAAAGCAGTAGAAGAAATATTTCGAAAACAAAAAAATGACGTATAATAGTGAAGAAGATGGAACATGGGAGGGAAGAAGCTTAAATCTTCTTGATGAATCAGACATTAATCAACGTTTGTAACTCAATTTTATCCCTATTTTTTCAATTGTTCATTACTGTAATTCTAATTAATTGCTTCTTTGTTGTTGTTGTTGTTGTTGTTTTATAGAGTTTTCAACAGAGAAAGACAGGAAAAAGGGAGAATGGAAACACAAAACAAAGTGGATGATAAGGCCAATGGCTATACCTCGAGTAATCTTGGAACTTCAAGACGAAAGTTCTAGAGAAACGGCTCTTAGATGTCTTAGTAGCTTCCTTATTGAGGTTTCTTCTCCCTCTATAATAATTTCTTGATTTTTGTTTTTAGGGTTTCTTTAATTTAATTATTCTTTTGATTATTCTGGTTTCCAAATTTTGGGCATTGTTATTCAATACTGGATTCATTCAATTCAGTTCAAAGGATGAATTATGCAGTATGTAGAGATTTTCCATTAGGGCTTCGATGATTTTATTATACCCTTTGCAATTCTGAAATTATAAAAAGAAGAAGAGGCTTTTCTTGATTTTGGTTTCAGGACTTGGGGTTTAGATTGTATTGACTGTAATTACACAAATCGATCTAGTGCATCGAGTTCGATTTTAGGGCTTCTTTGTGGTTTCTATGAACTTCTTGCTTTTGGAGGCAGAGAAGATAAGGAGTTCGGTTGATGCGGTATTTGAAGTTGTGCCTGAATGAGACAACTAGGTTACCCCCAGCTTGTTTTATTATGGTTTTTATAATTTGGTTGTCATTGTTTCTTATGCATGAAGCAGTTCTGCTTAAAGATCTTGTTCAGATGGTGTAGTCATAGAGATCAATTAGGTGCATTTGGGTTTCGTGCTAATCTGAAATGTGATTTGGATTTTAGTTGCTTTGGAGTTAATGGTGTTTGGATGAACTGTTTATTGGAGCCAGATAAGAGAAGAAATCCAGTGATGTACAATGAAACTGGATACATGCTGTACTATTCTTTTGGCACAATGTCCATCTTATTGCAGGTTTGTTGAATTTATTTAATCTCTTTTTATCTGAGTGTTTTACCAAATAAGTATGATCATGAGGTGTACTGGGTTCTTCGAAACAGGAAATTTTGGCTTTTCTAAGAAAGATGGTTGAGGGAAGCCTTCAATATAGATCTATCAAACGTATCTCAAATGTTCTCACACTTATTCAGGTCAATATATTATTTCTAAATATTTTTCCTTCTTACTTATATGTTGTTGGACTCTTTTTTCTTCTTTGTCTGAGTCACTGATGTAATTTCAGAGCATTGCTGCTAACTCAGCTACAAGGGAGAAACTCGTCGATTGTGAGCTCTTTATGTCTCTCTCGCTCACACACACTCACTCTTACACATGCACGGATATAGCTTGCGTAGTTTACTTTCAATAACATCTACATAGTTTTTTGGATCAATGTAGCTCAAGTTCCCATCTTCTTATTACCTGTGATAAAGTTCAAAAGCCCATTAGAGGATTTTGACAATATATGTGCTGTCGCTCTCTCTGTCATTGGGATCTTGTGCCAGATGCTATTTTCAGCCAGTTTTTACTAAGTAGAAGGTTATTATTGCCACTTGGAACTCAAGCTTTGTTTTATCTTCCTAGGCTAGAGAACCTAAGATCATTAAATGGGCGGTTGATAACCAAATTTCGGAGGCATGCTGGAGCTGCACAGTTACTGGGAATGAACTCACTAGAGTGGTAGGAGAAAATCTTGACATGGTTGATAAGTGATAACATTAAATTTATGTTTTCTTTCAAACTGTAATTGGGTGTCTGAGATAATGACTAGCTCAAACTAATCCATCAAAACCACTAGAATTAAAATTACTGGCTAGAGTTTTTGTTATTAGCATTTCTTTTTGTAGGAATTATACACGATCTTATTCTTGTTCTTACTTGGAACTACAATGACACAGATTGGATTTGCTATTCTGCGAAATGAATATGGTATGTCTTACATTTGTAGTCCAATGTGCGATGATCTTCTTACTGGATTGATGAAAGCGTGGAGGGAGATGGTATACCTAATCACAGTACAAGTCCCAAATCCTACTTTAGCAAATATATTTTTTTTCATTTTATTTAGTCTTTTTCTCTGTGATATGGACTATTTTTAGGAGGTGAAACTTTGGACCTATCTAATTTAGTACTTTCCTGTTCACCAAAGATCACAATTCTGGCAAAAAACCAAGACTACTCGCCTCGCCTTGTCTTTCACGTCCTCCGTTGCTATATGCTTCTATGCGTTCATGTTAGGTGAGTTAAAGTAGTTTAAGTCATGTTCTTCTTTTTCGTAAATTAGGCAGCAGATACGTATTTACCTACACAAGTCTGTACACCTTGCAGATGAGATATCTAATTTTCATTTCTATTCATAGGGGCTTTAGTGCAGTGCTGAGTTATCTCCCTGATCCCATGTTGGATGGAACTTTCATTAAATCAGCAGAGGTAATATTCCTCAGGCCTAAATATTAGTGTGTTTCAGTTCTTTCTTTCCAGATTATAGAGAATTTGAAACTGTTAGTGGTCTTTCTTTTCCCATATTGTCTATGATGTACTTGTTTACGAACTTCCTCTCTGCTTTGGCAACATCCACAGAAATTTCCGATAATTGGACGGTTACTTAACGAGCTTCTCATGACCACTGGGGGAAATGTTCGACAACTACAAATACATGCGTTCTACTGACGGAAATATAATGCAGTTCCAACAATAAAATATTAAAGTCGCTCTGATAAAGTTGTTTTGTTGCCAGTAGAAAAGGAATGCTACATTAATACTCGCTTTGAAGCGAGCTTAAGTAGCTCTTTTATTCTTTTTTTTAGAAAGAAATATCTCCAGCTCACATCATTTCCCAGAACTCCCCCCTCCATCTACTTATCTAACAACTTCTGAATGAATTTCAACTGCCTAGTTTTATGTTAAGAACGCCCTTAACCCTTTGTATGTTGTTGTACATATAAAAAATACTTATCCTGGCAAGTGTATATAATTTCCTCCTACATCATTTCTTCTTTTCACTGATAACATGTAGTTTGTTATTTGTCAGAGTTGATTGAATGGAAAAAGAAAAGTAGAAACTAGACAATCGTGGTGATTATTATTTGGCTGCATCTGAAGACTTTGCTTGATCTATTTTTAAACTTCTGAAAATGGTCCTATTGGTTTAGGATGTGTTAAATAATGAGCTCCGTGCATAACAATTTGCAAAGCGCAGTGTTGTGTTTTTACACAATTTCGATGATTATGCCTACTCTGCGAACTCTCTAATATAGTAATGTGCAGTAGAGATGAAAAGAGTAACTATTCCAATTCCAACAAATACCAAATCTGACCTATAAAATCTCATCAAGATTATGAGATTTACATATTCTTTAAAGGCCGCAATCGTTATTTTAGAAAATGCTTGTAGCTTGCACAATCTGAGAGATGATACTTCTTTGTCTTGTACAGAGCTCTACGTCAACAGGGTCAAAAGAAGCACTGATCTCTAGTTCCAAAAACTTGACAAAAGCACAAAGTAAAAGTGAACTTGCATTGGAAGAAAGATAGTCTTTCTACCCCAAAGCTTGGGAAGTTACATTTTTTAACCCGATTTGACTACAAGTGAATTTAACTTATCAATTAAGTGTAAAACCTTGAGCCTCAAAACCATCCTTTATCTTTGTGACTAGAGATTACAGAAACCAACAGAGAGATCGTTTTTGCAAACACATGGGCAGCAAATAACCAGGATAATGCCGTGTTCACAAATCCATGAGAGAAAGAAGTGCAGATCATTAAGAGAGTTAAGGAGAACCCTGATTGATCTAACGGATGAGCTCAGACAGAACATTGATCCATACGCAAACTAACAGGGAGACCACACCTCCGGAAAGTCAAATCCTCCAAACCTAGGAAGCAGATATTTGAATCAATCTAAATCCACAAATATCTGCATCACCAAATACGAAATCTTACAGTGAGCAAACAATACATCCAATTGTGGTCCAAACCCAAAATGAAAATGGAATACCGGCATTTCTGGCATTAGAATATAACGATTTTTCGAACTCGGAAATAATATCCAAAAATAAAAAAACAAATACATAAAAGGACAAAGAGAAGCACAAACCTCATAGTCTGGCACAGGGTCATACGTTCTGTTATCACCCTGGTCTACTAATGTTATTCCTCTGATTTTTTGAACCCCGACTCTGGTAGCAATTAGATTCTGCATCATTATAGGCATAGTTTAGGATCTGTCGGGATAAGTACATAAGAACCAGCAAAGAAACCAAAGAACAAGCAAACAAACAAACAAACAAAAAAAAGCAAGTCCAAGCTTATTTGATACTTGATATCATTTCCACTCTTATGCGTTTAAAATATCCTCCTCCTCCTGCTTCTTCTTCTTCTTCTTCATGTAAGAAGAAGAAGGTCGCAAAGAAGATAGGTCACGAAAATAGGGTCGCGAAGAAGAAGAAGAAGAATCGCAAGAGAGATTCTTGAGGAGAGAAGAAAACCATTTGCTAGTGTAAACTTCTGCTGCTCTTATGGGAGCCTAGTTATTGTAAAATCCCAAGACTGAGAAGGTAAATATTTAGTTATCTCACCAGGTTGAAATCCACGGAGCTCAATCCTTCCACCTGCTGTATTACCTGTAAAAGATTGTTATAAAAGTAAGCATGGGTCCCCAAATGCAGCTTGCAAAATAGCTCCCCAAACTCACTCGAGATCGGACACTACCAATTGAACATCATACCAGAGTTCGTGCACCATTAACCATAACAGCTTTCTCCTCTTGTAGATCCCGCCGCGATAAGAAAATTTCGAAGGGGCCCATTTTCCTATCTAAATGATTTGTGAGGGTTAACCTTACCTGTGGGAACATAAGTTAGTACGTAAAATCCAACTAACTAAACATTCGTATGTGAAGTGCTTCTTTACTTGTTATTACTTGAATGCCCATGAATTCTTAATAGCTACCATATATCAAACAGAATACAAGTGTAAAATTTCTTTTCAGGATTTACATGCTCATGCTGTTCATCAATATGGTCCATCTTCTATGTATGTCCTCCTAACCAGTACCACTCATCATGTAATGTACACTAGCCTTGAACAACTTAAGTATCATATCTTCTATAAAGAGTCTACAAGATGGTCCATTTTGAGTGACATGTGTGTTCTAAAACTAGCGTGAATGCCGCCACAGAAACCGTGGAAATAAACACAACAAGATAGCTGAGTTGCAAATCTATAATGTTACTAACAATCATAGTATGGCTTTCAGAGTAAGATAATTACCAGAAAGGGTTTTTCTAAGAGGGTGACAGAAGGAACCTCCACAATCTGCAATTCAATCTCTTTACGTGCAAAGGGCTGCAAAAATGTAGGATACTTTCAGCAGTTGGGACTGGGGATTCTTTAAAAAAGGGTGCACACAAATAAGGATTAAATTTTTTCAGAAGTACTAAGATTTTACAAATGGAGACTGCTTCGATGTAGGACATACTAAAGAAATAAACAGTCATGTTGCAACCATAGATGACGCCATAAATTGAAGATGATGTGGGATGTCTCTAAATTGTTGTTTCCTTTTTTTTGCATGGTCAGAACTTGCTCAGCATGAAGCCATGAATATTTATCAGCTTTTGCATAAAACTACTTCCTGTTGTTGTATCTTAACTTAATTACCCCACAGAAATACCAATCTGGGTTATATACTAAAGATACAGGCTCAAGAAACACCTATATTTTTATGGCAGTATAGCATAAAAAGCATATAAACAACGTGAACCTTAAATTGACAGACACCTACGCCTACATACCATCAGAAGCCACCAACTTGAAACCTCTTGGAAAAGAAACACCAAGTTATCTAGTGAATAGAAAGGTCAATACAATACAATGGCACGGGATACTGCCATTTTATATCAATCCAATGGGCATGAGATACTGCCATTTTGCACTTTTATCAGGGGGGTCCTGGTACACCAAGCTTTGACAACAAATTTAAACCTTTATTTAAAATCATCAGCCAGATTAAAAAGTGCTGATGTATGATTGACTGACATGTATCACATTCACCTCCTAAAGGATCTCAGCAACGGATTTTAAAACATCCACTCTGGCCACAAGTCAATGCCAGTTGAATAATCACTTTCGAAAGAATAGGGTCCGACTTACAAGATGATAAAAATGAGTTTATACTTACACTTCCAAGAATATGTTGTGTTTGCAGACGGCCAGGTTCACCAAAATTCGTACGCCATGTTATCTGAAGCTTACCAAGGGTATTGCTACCTTCAACTTTAATTTGTGCAGGCCCATCTGAGGACTGCTTAAGCTGATACAGAAAATTGTGAATTCCTCCTCCAGCTTTGATGAGAACAGGTTGCTTAAACATATCCCTGTCAAACAGAAGAATGGAATGTGAAAAAGGATATTTCAAATACTAGAAAGTAGAAACCTTGTGAGCAGATCTCAAAGGTTTAATTCGTTAACCTCTAAACTTAGCAGCATGGGCTGAATTCATTAAGGAGACTCTATTCTACAATTGAAAGGGGACCACAAATCTGTCTCAGACTAATGAGCTATTATAATAGGTCAACAAGTGAAGCTAAAATAAATGATATAATTAAGTGATATAATTGTTGAAACTATCAACTTAATACGCAATAAATAAATGCTTCACACCACCTTGTGCTACAATCCACTTCTGAATGGTGCTCATCAGCTTTCAGTATTGCTGCACTCCAATTCTGAGTAGGCTCAAAATCGACTTGGTCCATGTAAAGGTTTGACTTTGTATGGTTTTCAATGCAAGCTTCCAAAAACGTATTTTCCTGAGAAGGAAGAGGACCAAATATATAAACAAGAAGTCATAACGAGATATTGGTTCAGCAATTTCCCACCGTTGACCAACGGGAGGGAACCAAAAAACCATCAAAATGATACTAAATTTAAGCAGGACAAAATGTGTCAGCTTTTAAGAAAAATCCAAAGCCAGTCGAGTGCAACTGTTACTCTCAAGTTTTCAGTGTCAAAATATTAGTATGAGCTGATGCATCAATTATGTTGTACAAGTACAGAGACTCTACATGACTACATTATAAGCTTTGCTCGAAATTTGAGCAAGGTAAGCTTCATTAAAAAAATAAACAACGATTTTATCCTGTCTAGCAATGAAAAACTAAAAATGTGAAATATCTTAATCCCCCCATCCCCTTACAATCTAGTGATAAACTTTAAAACTACAAGAAGTATGACCTTATGTAGTATAAATATATCAGCGAAAGAAAGTGTAAAACATGTGTTGCCAACTTCCAAGTAAGTCCCTAAGTTGAGATACATGTAATTTTCATTAATTTACATGTAATTTTCATTAATTTAGTAATGCTATTAAGACTTCACATAAAACACAAAAGTGCTCTGTTTGATACTTATATGTGTTACTAGTTAGCATCATACAGAAATCTTTTAGATACTTCAAAATCATGAAAATAAAGATATAGAATTCAAGCCTAGCATATAAGGTAAGATAAATTAAGTTCTGATTTGAGTGGGAACTGTGATTTCATGCATCCAAACAGTCGCTAGAGCGACATCTCACCCTAAAATTTCCAAAAGTCAGTCTCCTTGTTGACTTGAAGAGACAAATACATCATATATCAAAATGAACCATTTCACTCAAGTGGTAGAACTAAACACATTCATGATGAAGGAATATAAGAAATAAAAATTACAAGTCCCTCTATCTCTCTTCACTTATATCAACTCTAAACAGTAATTTACAAACTTACAATAAAGAAACGAACAAGCGCAACATACCTTGACAATGCGAACCTGCAGTAAGAAATATTCAAATTTGTTAAATTGAGACTAATTTGATCACTTTTCCAAAAAAAAAACTTGAGCAAATCAGCTTTATAGGGGTGCAGGATACAATTAGCTTGTAAATTCGTTGAATTTAGCCATTATACCTTTGTTCGTACTGAAAGTGGGTTAGCAACTATAAACTTAAAAAACTGAGGTAGATACTTGCGCTCGCCTTCACCATCATTATACAGAGCAGTGCATACCAACCTACATAATCCAGGAAAAGAAAAAGACCAAACCAGCGGTTAGAAACAGTTTGTACATAAACACAGTAGAATAAATATACGCAAAAAGTACATACGTATGAGCACCAAGTTCCTTGACATCATGTTCCACAATGAAATCATATCGTCCCCCTGCTCGTATTGTCTCTACAGGTGATTTTGAAGTATCTAAAAGCAGTATTCGCTGCTTTTCTGTTTGTATTTCAGCCTGCATTCATTCATTCACTGTTAACAGTTGAACCATACTTGTTAGAGAACTTTAAATGAAATTTTACGCTCATGCTTTTCTATTATCATTGTCAAAATTTCCTAGCATATTGCAAAGAACGTGGTTTCAACTTGTAAAATCCACTAATTTAGTGATTAGTATGGAGTGTGTGGTCAGGTCGACCCAAGGTTCCTTATTCTAGGTTTTCTCATAGAGGCAACACTCAACAAAATAAAATAAAAAGTTAACAAGATCACCTTAATCACAACATCTCGGACTTCATATTCAGAACTGTTATTGATACTGATATAACTAGAAAATGTCTCTCCTAGATAAATTGCCCTGCATAATCAAATAAAAATCAGAGACAGGTACACAAATTGAAAAGCCCTAAGCTTGACAAATTAAAATTTTTGATGTCTTACCCAAAAGCTTGAGGAAGAACAAGAAGACCAGAAAGACCCATTGAATCGGAAGGATTTTGAAGTTGAAACCGATGACGATAAGAGAGATCCGATTCATTTGATTTGTTATTTGTAAGATTAGATGAAGGGAATAGTCGAGATAGACTAGAAGAAGCAATTGGATCATCAAATAGATCTTCGCCAGTAAGTAAATCAATTGGGTCAACAAGAAGAGGACTTTCAATTTGAAATGATGGTCTACATAATCTCATTACCCTAAATGCTAATGAATGGGATCCCCCCTGTGTTGAACTCATTTTTCACCCTTTTCGAAACTGAAGCAACTTTCTAAGAAGAAGAAAGAGCAAAGAAACGATACTGTTTTGTTGAGCACAGAATGGAATTGCTTGATGATGGCTTGACGGGGCTTTCAGCAGAGATTGTGATGGATGATGATATTCTGAGCATCCACAATTCTAAATGCACTATGGTGCCCAACTACGCACCCGAAACTCTGAAGTTACCAAAGCAGCTGTGTACTATGTTTAGGGTACCAACGGATTCAAACCTAAGACTCCAACGCATCCCAGTTACGTGTATGCATCAAGTTTCAGGGTCCAGGGATATGTAGCCAGGGGAAGTAAGTCCGAGTCTCATACTTGACCTAAAAGGGTCAAGCAAATAATGATTTTTATTATAGGAAAAGTAAAATACTCCCTTCGTTTCAGGAAAAGAGTTACTATCATTTTTTTTGAAACGGAGGTAGTATAATTTAAGAAGAGCAAAAATCGTACTTAACTCGCCAACCTAGTCCACCTCTGTATATTGTTGTTACCTAGACCGAAATATACTTATTAAACGCACACGCCTGAGATGCATCAACAAACACAATAAAATTTCATGAACTTAGTTATTTTCTGCTTCCGTTGCTTACCTTCACTTGTAAGGAGGAGAGTGGATATCATGCCAGATCTCTAAACTATTAAGAAGTTAACAGATCATTGGTCTTTTACAAGATTTCTGTTCCACTTATAATTGCTTTGCTTTATTAAAAAACTAATTACTCCCTCCGTTTTAGGAAAAGAGTTACTATCACAAAATCACAGGGCCACCTAACAACTTCAACCCCAGCCTTGGGCCTGCCTATGTCTGCTGGGAAGGTCCTCTCCACTAAGCTTCTGGGGTCAGTTTGTGGCCAAAAAAGCTCTGTTTTGGAGATGTTGAGGAATAACCCTCTCTTGCAGCCCTCAGACTCAATGATGTTGAGGGCCCTCGCACCTCCAAGGTGTCACCAGCTATAGTTCCATCATCAAGATACCATGCATGCATATCTAAGTTACATTCTGAGGTTATTTTTATTATTATAAACGAGAATTTTATTGGATGAAAAAGGTAATTACACTGAACCAGCAGGAAGCCTAGCCACAAGCTGGGCTCCCACACCTTTTTGGATAGCTAACCCTAATATGAAAAAGGCAGTTACATTGAGTTGGTAGGTAGCCTAGCCACAAGCTGAGCCCCTACACTTTTTTGAATAGAAATGCCTAGTCTAAAGAAAAGAGAATTGCCAATTTTGTAGTTGTAATCGTGACTAGCCATGCAATTCTGCAGCCTTGTCATAAAGACCATTGTATGTTCTCTCATCTCTCCTAGGGTCGTAAAAGCAAACACAGCTAAGTCGTATCCATGGTCACTTCATTTGACCAAATATTTGTTTCGCTTACGGGAGACAGCATTGGAGATAGCAGTCCCTGCTGTAAAAGCAACTCTCTTGCTGCCGGCAAAAGGGGACACCCCTGTAAGATCAAAGCACATATCTCGGCCTTCCTCCCAGTTATAAACAAGTATATCAGTGGGCCTCGGTGAGTTTCTGTTGTCGGCTAGAAAGACTAGCTTAACTTCCTTTCGGGCAGGGACACCGGCTTTAAAACACATGTCAGCAACTATATCCCTAACAACATCATGCCTGAATTTGAGGCCCACCTCACTAGCACAATATAAGGCACGATCACCATATGTGTTCATTGCCCTACCACAAAAGGAACAAGGGTTGTCCCCAACAAAAATAGGTATACCCAACCTGTAGCTGAGTATGGCCCTAAACTGGCGAGGCACAACTGCTTGGTGTAGCCCAGCGATGGGGGATGGCCTTGAGATAGTCTTGGGAATGGGCCATTCTGTTACACTGCCATAATATGCAGTCTCTTGTAGTCTGTTGGAAGCAGCTGGGGATATTCTTCTTCACCATATCAAAGTACAACACTGTCAAGGCATGCATGGGACGTGGGGCAGTTGCTTTAATACTGAAAGAAGAGGGGGCCAAGCCAAAAACCTGACAGAAGCTAGTCAGAGCTTGCTGGAAACTCTGGTGAAGGTCTGTGTCACTAAGCACTTAAAGCATAGAGTTCTGCACCTGAGTTGTCTGTATACAAGAAGCTAAATAACAGTACCTGCTGAAGTCCATCATGGTGTACACTCTCATACCCCCATCCTTTATGGGTAGTGTAGTTATGCGCAACTGGCAAGGACCAAAGCCAGCTCCATCACCAGTAACCAGATGCTTAAGGAACTGGCTAAGGTGCAGGTCATATTGCTCAGCAGCCTGGTGTAGAAGTGAAGGGCTGATAGTCCTCAAGGTGAAGTACAAACGAGATACCCCTGTATAATTTCTAAGAAAGAGCAATTCACTCTGAGGGTCTTGCAGGAGCTTCAAGGACTCCATAAGATGAAGGGTCTTATTCACCCTGTGTTGGACCAAATCATTACAGAAACTAGCATCCAAGCTGACAGGACCACCTAGCAGCTTCGCTCCTTTGGATGGCCTACTGATGCTTGTTGGGAAAACACCAATCTGGAAACTCCTGGGGTCTGTGTTAGGCCAAAATATTTCTGTCTTGTTAATGTTGAGGGATAAACCTCTACTGCTGCCCTCAGCTTGGATAATGTGCAAAGCTTTAGCCATCTCCAAGGTGTCACCTACAATGGTCCCATCATCCAGGTACCAGGCATGCATATCCAAGGTACATTCTGAAGCAATTCTGAATATTAGGGATGTAGAGTCAGGGCAAAAAGTAAAGGGCCCAACGGGTCACCCTGTTGAACTCCCTGAGAAGACAAGAGGACATTGTCATTGTAGTAGAGCTTGGCAGGCTTTGCCTAACAGAACTCCACCCACCTGGAGATGCAAGGACATCTGCCCCTAACTTCCTCAATTATGGCTGATCTATCTACCAAATTAAATACATTGTTAAAGTCAATCAAGAGCATACACTTAATTGAGGATTTACCTTGCATCTCCAACAACCTATTTGCTGAATGTAGGATACCTTCTCCACCATATTGAACTCCCAATCCAAATAGGTAGTCCCCCAAATAAGTGTCCATGTCCTTACTGACCCCTGAGGCTGCAAGTTTGGAACAGAGCTTTCTCTAAATGGTACCCACCACTATTGGCCTAATTCCCCCACCAGGTTTGAGTAAAGGAGTCAGAGGTGCACTGAAAACGTAAGCCCCCAACACAGTAGGACATCTGCCAGCAAGCCACAAGTTGACTACACTTGTCATGGATGAAAGAAGGTCATCTGCAACAGCAGCAGCAGGGCCACTAAGGGCATCCAGGATATGGTGTGCTCTTAGCCCATCTCTACCACATGATGTCCCTTTGGGGAACCCTTTGATTGCACTCAAGACTGCTTCCTTGTCCAACTAAGAGCCTCAACACTGACATGGCCTTCAGGAATGCAAGGAAGTGGAACATCTGGGTGCTTGTGGCTCAACTCAGAGAGAGTGGCTGGGGAGCAAGGTGTCATGCCACTTGAAGCAAAAACCTTTATTGCAAGTGTATATTGTCCATACCCAATTTCTTTCTGCAGGATGCCAGGTTAGGGCTCTCATTACTTTTGTTGATGCGTTGACTCCTTTGAGGTTGTTTAGACATCTCCAAAAGGGTGTGCACTAAGATAAGGCACCCATTAGCTTCATTATATTTGAGAAAAGATTGGTTAATGCTAGCAGTATGTAACTTCTTCCTGGTCCCTGATCTCTCCTCAATGGAACACTTAGGTGTGTACAAATTCAAAGTACAAACTGGCATCAAGAGAAAATGTAGCCAGGATGATAGCTTCAATGGGTTGGCTAAGATCTTGTCCAAGGATGCTTTAAGAGCTCTGGAGAACTGGAGCCTACATTGAGGGGGTATGCTAGCAACTGTGGGGATTTTCTGTTGGTAGACCCTAAGGAGCAGGTCCACATCCAATGCATCAGAGGCAACAGATTCCACTGGAGCCAAGGGCAAAGAGCTAGGGGGCCGGGTTTGATAATGCCATGCACTAGGCTGTCTGATGAAGAGCCATTGTATGGACTGAAAATGATGTCTTTGTGCCGCCTACAGGGCCTTTTCCAAGAATAAATGTGCATGCAATTTGAACACAACCACATCTGCAGCTGGGAAAGGACTGACTCCCAGGCACTATACACAGAAATATCCAATCCTCTCCCTGCATACCCCCATAGCATCATTGGTTGGCAAATGTTTGGCCTGCAAATGTATGTAGAACCCTGTTCTACTTAGCCCTCTGCCCCCCACCCCATTGGTGCAACCATCTTGATTTTTGAAAGGACAATGGAACAGGG
>JAJJMC010022364.1:2615471-2631993 GCA_023531435.1 Papaver californicum | reverse complement strand
TTATTATTATTATTATTATTATTATTATTATTATTATTATTATTATTATTATTATTATTATTTAATATATTGACAATATGATTGGATCATTTGAATCCAAGCACATGCTCTTTTTCAGCAGATTACATGATAGTTCCCATGGATCCTGTGTTCCATGCTTGCTTAGGTGATGGAGACAGGGAGAACACATACATATTGTTATTCAAATGTCAATTTTATATTTTATATTTTTCAAATTATTAGCCAAGTTTAATTAAAATAATGGGGCTTGATCTCAATCACTCTACTTCATCCTAGCGGCGACAACAAAGCGATACTAGTGCCCCACCAAATCACTTAGAGAAACACAAAAAGTTGTAAAAATAAAAACAGAATGTGATATGTTGACGACTATCATGTTATTTCTAACACCTGAGCTCTGTCCTTTTATGACTAGACCATTTAGTTGGGAACACCAATTCCTATAGATAAGAGCTATGTTTCCATCTACTTAGAATGGTTAATGTTATCCTGAATTGTTCACAAGTTTCTAAATTTTGGATTTTCATTATTGTACTGAAAGTCTTTCCCTTACCCTCAAGCTTAAATCTAACATTGTCCTTAATGTTTTCAAATAAAGAGCAGTACCAAAAATATAGGTAACAAGAGGAATAAAGAGGTAAGTCAGAAAGATAGTACCTGGGTGAAGCGTAACAATCCTTCTCCGCAGAACAAGACAGAAAAAAAAAAAAAACATAAAACATAAACCTAAAAAAACTTACTAATTTACTAATTTACAACAACATCCTTGATGGTCAATCAAGGTAAACAGGGTCCTCCTCAACATCACATGTAGGAAAAGGCTCTAAAAATGGTTTCAATCTCTGACCGTTAACCTTGAAAGGACTTCTACCATCTTGAGTCTCAATTTAATAGCACCATGAAGAAAAACAGTATGGACAACAAAAGGACCGGTCCAGCGAGAGCGTAACTTCCCGGGGAAGAGATGCAAGTGGGTATCATACAGAAGAACTTTTTGACCTGGAGAAAATGATTTTCTTAAAATATTTCTATCATGCACAGGTTTAATTTTTTTTTCTTATACTCCTTAGCACTACTGTATGCATCTCTACGGATCTCTTCCAACTCATTGAGCTGGAGTTTCCTGTGAGCTCATGCCTTGTCAAACGAAAAATTAAATTGCTTTACATCCCAATATACTCTATGTTCTAACTCGACGGGTAGGTGACATGCCTTGCAAAAAAAACTAGATGATAAGGTGACATTCCCATGGGGGTCTTAAACGTAGTACGATAAGCCCATAAGGCATCGGTAAGCCTCAAAGACCATTCTTTCCTATTAGGATTAATTGTTTTTACTAAAATATGTTTAATCTCCCTGTTGGAAACCTCTACTTGACCACTAGTCTGTGGGTGATATGGGGTAGCTAATTTGTGGGTAATATCATATTTCTTCATCAAAATCTTAAACGGTCGATTACAAAAGTGTGACCCTCAATCACTAATTATAGCTCGCGGTGTACCGAAACGTGCAAATATGCTATCATTCAAAAGCTGGACCACAACCTTGTGGTCGTTTTTTTTACACGAAACCGCCTCAACCCATTTAGACACATAGTTTACAGCGACATGGATGTAAAAATAACCAAAAGAATTAGGAAAATGACCCATAAAATCAATGCCTTACTGTAGATGGCGAGTTTTTGAAAAGGGTTAAAATTATAAAATCGCCCATCTTACTAGTTGCAGGAACATATAAATATCCGCACATACTCGTGCGCATACTTCTGACTTCACATAAAAACAAAAAATATTGAATTCCTCCTTATATTCCGCAAGCGAATTGAGGATACAATCTCTACAAAAGGCTACAAGCATTCCATGCTAACAATATAGTTAATAATCTCTACATAATAAGTCTCAAGCTCCTAGATGGGTTGCCCACTAGTGTAGAGAAAACTTGAGTCTTCTCTAAAAAACTACAAACATTCTAAACTAGCCTCGTAGCCTCTTAAATACTCACAATATTTATTTCATATCAAACTAGTCTCAAGTCGCATAAAATTCCACGGCTGAATTTTTTGAACTTGTCTCGAGTGCGCATCGATGTTCTGGTAATATCTATCAAATTCGGGAATATCTAATCCTTAAACCCAAAACAACACTCTAGCTTAACGCTTCGTTCGCAACAAACTCGTCTCAAATTGCTTCTCTGAGCTCAAACATGATACTTTAGAACTTTGCTTAAATATAAGCCACAAATTATACGCCACTCCTCTCGGACGCGCCACAATCAAGAAGCAATGCCATAAAGTACGCATTGAACCTCTAAGCTATGTTAACCTTAGCCTTTTTTCCAATCAGTGTCAAGTTAGCACTAGCTATTTGGCTTAGCACTACATTGACACTAGTTAACCACAATAGCGCTAAAAGCGCTAACTTTCCTGGCGCTGAAGCCTAACACCTAAGAAGCGCTAACTAACCAAAAATGGTATTAGCTAGCATATTTTAGCCTATTAAGTCCCTAGCCAACGTATTGCCACCTTGGCACCAAAAAACTCTAGCACCAAAGTACTAACCCTAATCTAAGCGCCAAATGCGCTAACCCTAGTGGCCAAGTGCGCCACAAGGCCTATGTGCCTCCAAAGTCGCGTTCCCAGCTCTGTGACGCCTTTGCCTTATCTGTGGCGCCCTTATCTCACATGCATTCCCTAGCTAGACTTAGCGTCCTTGGATCCTCAGCGCCCTTAGATCCTATGCATCCCAGCTAAAACCCAATGCGCCTATAGAGCTAGCGCGTCCTTAGCTTCTCCCATGCGCCTCCAAGGCCAACACATCTCCAAGGCTAGTGTGTCTCTAGCAAAAGACTATGTGTGTCCTAGATCCAATACGCCCTTATCCATCCATGCGTGTCGTTGAGGCTTATATGCCCTTAGCTAGCGTCAGCGCCATAGTTCCTCTGCAGCATCCAAGGCCAATACGCCAATACTCTAGCGCGTCCAGCTCAAGCACGTCTCGGCAAAGCTCCAGCGCGTCTCTCTAGCGCGTCCCTACCAGGTCATTGTGTCTCCAAGGCTTAGCGCGTCCCTAGCTATGCCTAGCGACTTAGCCGCAAGCACATTAACTTTAATGCTAACTATTCTATCTAATTGAACCGCTAACTTCGAACCTCCTTGGTACTAGCTTCGTAACCCTAGTCCAATTAATGTTTACTAGAAATTATGCATATTGGTCTTACTCCTGAGGCGTTAGCACATTATCTTTTTTACACTAAAAGAGTTAGCACCTTCTTATTCACGCTAAGTAACTAACGTTGACTTTAACTAACGTTGACTTTGATAGCTACCTTCCTCAGAAATACGCCGTTCTTCTCAATATAGGTTCAACATTGAGTCTTATACGAATTCCAGTGGGTCTCCTTGATCAAGGAGCCCTTTACAACATTTGGCCTCAAATGCCTCTCAGACTTACGATAAGTCGCTTCTGAGATAATACCTAGCCATAAAATATACCATGTTACTTTCAAGCAAGTACAAAACCATTAAACTTCTCAGACTCGACACTAACCACTCTGACCACCAATCAAGTGAGTCACACAACTTACCTCACTGACTTAGCAAGTCATTTGACTTGACTTGACTCAATCAAAATTATAGTGGCTTACGACTTCACTATTTCCACGAGATATCAAATAAAACATGGGGGGATTCTCACTGGGGTATTGGTATGGCGGTCTACGACATCGTGGGTGGTGACACAATATCCACGAATAAGAAGGTAACAAGAAGTGGGAAGTTAAAGAGAAGTTAAGAGGATGAGGAGTAGTGGTCAGACAGGTCTTCCCTAGTTTCCGGGTACCACTCTACTACAATCTCCATAATCATCACGTCTCTACCTCTCCCTAACTTCCACGACTTACGAGAAATCAGTGTGTCCTCTTCAAACTATAAATAAATGATTCTCGTATATTGAAAACAAGACAGAAAGACATAACAAGCAAGATATTCAGTCTGGAGAAACAAAACATATAGAATTAGCAATTCCACTCAGAGAATCCATTTTCTTCTGCATACACTATACATTGATATTTTCTCAACCTTCTTTGCTTCCCTCCCCTAACACCTACCCAAATCCTTTCCATCTTTATAATTGAAGCAGGAGGTAAACGGATATTTCTTGGATTAGGCTCGTCCTGTTCGATTTTGATCTCTTGAACCTACTTGAAAGTACGATTTTACCGTACATTTGTTTTCACACTAAAACACCTGCACATCAAAGACCTCAATCACTAAAATATGGTTCAAAGGCATCATATTTCTGGCAATGCTTACAAGCAATAAAGTAATTGTAGGAGTCTTTAAACAACGAAGGCCAGTAGAAACCATACTGCAATATCTTATCAACATTCTTCTTAGCACTAAAGTGACCTCCACAAGCATGATCATAACAAAAGGAAATAATACTGGACTGGTCACTCTTAGTGACATTGTCATAATCCTTAGTATATTTTGGGTCATATTAGTAAGTTTAAAGTTCATGGTGCGCTGAATTGGGTTTCAGTTTTATCCGACTTGCTACCCCGTCTTCTTTACCCGAACAACTGAAGAACAACTCTGTGTTTTTTTTTAGTATTGATCAATCAATGTGTAACACCCACAATTTTTGCATGACGCTTACTCAGAGACGCGTCATGACCTGGGTTGAAGCTTCACCCTAAGCTTATAAAGCTCACTTAGGATTGCATCAGGAGATGGATGTCTTGACATCGAATTATAGTGTTAAGTCCCTATTACGCGTGATGCATATTCGAGAATGCATCACAAGTCAAAAATGACTCTTACCCGGGAAAGGCACACATGGCCTGACGCGTATCCGTGAGAGCATCATAGTGCAAATGCACTATTATGCCGTGATGCATGATTGAGAATGCATCACTAAACCAATGTTGCATACCCGAGAATGCATTATAATGCTAATGCACTATTATGCCGTGATGCATGATTGAGAATGCATCACTAAACCAATGTTGCATATCCGAGAATGTATTATAGTGCTAATGCACTATTATGTCATGATGCATGATTGAGAATGCATCATTAAACCAATGTTGCATACCCGAGAGCATCATAGTTCTAATGCACTTTTATGCCGTGATGCATGATAGTGAATGCATCACTAAACCTATGGTGCATATCCGAGAATGTATTATAGTGTTAATGCATAATTATGTCGTGATGCATGATTAAGAATGCATCACCGAAACCATGTTGCATATCCGAGAATGGATTATAGTGCTAATGCACTATTATGCCGTGATGTATGATTGAGAATGCATCACTGAAATAATGTCGCGTATCCACGAGAGCATCATAGTGCGCACGCACTATTATACCGTGATGCATGATTGAGAATGCATCACTGAACCAATGTTGCATATCCGAGAATGCATAATAGTGCTAATGCACTATTATGCCGTGATACATGATTGAGAATGCATCAATAAACCCATGTTGCAGATCCGAGAATACATTATAGTGCTAATGCACTATTATGCCGTGATGCATGATTGAGAATGCATCACTAAACCAATGTTGCATACCCGAGAGCATAATAGTGTTAATGCACTATTATGCCGTGATGCGTAATTGAGAATGCATCACTGAACCCATGTTGCATATCCGAGAATGCATTATAGTGCTAATGCACTATTATGCCGTGATGCATGATTGAGAATGCATCACTGAACCAGTATCGTGTATCCGCGAGAGCATCATAGTGTTTATGCACTATTATATCGTGATGCATGATTGAGAATGCATAACGACACCCATGTTGCATATCCGAGAATGCATTATAGTGCTAGTGCACTATTATGCCGTGATGCATGAATGAGAATGCAACACTAAACCCATGTTGTATATCCGAGAATGCATCATACTGCTAATGCACTATTACATCGTGATGCATGATTGGGAATGCATCACTGAACCAATGTTGCTTACCCGAGAATGCATCATAGTACTAATGCACTATTATGCCATGATGCATAATTGAGAATGCATCACTAAACCAATGTTGCATACCCGAGAGTATCATAGTGCTAATGCACTATTATGCCGTGATGCATGATTGAGAATGCATCACTAAACCAATGTTGCATATCCGAGAATGTATTATAGTGTTAATGCACTATTATGTCGTGATGCATGATTGAGAATGCATCATTAAACCAATGTTGTATACCCGAGTGCATCATAGTGCTAATGCACTATTATGCCGTGATGCATGATAGCGAATGCATCACTGAACCTATGTTGCATATCCGAGAATGTATTATAGTGTTAATGCATAATTATGACGTGATGCATGATTGAGAAGGCATCACCGAAACCATGTTGCATATCCGAGAATGTATTATAGTGCTAATGCACTATTATGCCATGATGCATGATTGAGAATGTATCACTGAACCCATGTTACATATCCGAGAATGCACTATAGTGCTAATGCACTATTATGCCGTGATGCATGATTGAGAATGCATCACTAAACCAATGTTGAATACCCGAGAGCATCATAGTGCTAATGCACTATTATGCTGTGATACGTGATTGAGAATGCATCACTGAAGCCATGTTGTATATCCGAGAATGCATTATAGTACTAATGCACTATTATGCCGTGATGCATGATTGAGAATGCATCACTGAACCAATATCGTGTATCCGCGAGAGCATCATAGTGTTAATGCACTATTATGTCGTGATGCATGATTGAGAATGCATCCCTGAACCCATGTTGCATATCCGAGAATGCATTATAGTGCTAGTGCACTATTATGCCACTAGCATTATTATGCTGTGATGCATGATTGAAAATGCATCACTGAACCCATGTTGTATATCCGAGAATGCATTATAGTGGTAAGATGCATGATTGGGAATACATCACTGAACCAATGTTGCCTGCCCGAGAATGCATCATAGTATTAATGCATTATTATGCCGTGATGCATGATTGAGAATGCATCACTAAACCAATGTTGCATACCCGAGAGTATCATAGTGCTAATGCACTATTATGTCGTGATGCATGATTGAGAATGCATCACTATACCCATTTTTCATATCCGAGATTGTATTATAGTGCTAATACACTATTATGCCGTGATGCATTATTGAGAATGCATCACTAAACCAATGTTGCATACCCGAGAGCATCATAGTGCTAATGCATTATTATGACGTGATGCATGATTGAGAATGCATCACTGAAACCATGTTGCATATCCGAGAATGGATTATAGTGCTAATGCACTATTATGTCGTGATGCATGATTGAGAATGCACCACTGAACTAATATCGTGTATCCGCGAGAGCATCATAGTGCTAATGCACTATTATGCCATGATGCATGATTGAGAATGCATCACTGAACCAACGATGCATATCCAAAAATGCATCATAGTGCTAATGCACTATTATGCCGTTATGCATGATTGAGAATGCATCACTAAACCAATGTTGCATACCCGAGAGCATCATAGTGCTAATGCACTATTATGCCGTGATGCATGATTGAGAATGCATAACTGAACCAATGTCGCGTATCGGCGAGGGCATCATAGTGCTAATGCACTATTATGCTGTGATGCATGATTGAGAATGCGTCAATGAACCCATGTTGCATATCTGAGAATGCATTATAGTGCTAGTGCACTATTATGTCGTGATGCATGATTGAGAATGCATCACTAAACCAATGTTGCATACTCGAGAGCATCATAGTGCTAATGCACTATTATACCGTGATGCATGATTGATAATGCATCACTGAACCCATGTTGCGTATCCAAGAACGCATTATAGTGCTAATGCACTATTATGCCGTGATGCATGATTGAGAATGCACCACTGAACCAATGTCGCATATCCGCGAGAGCATCATAGTGCTAATGCACTATTATGACGTGATGCATGATTGAGAATGCATTACTGAACCCATGTTTCATATTCGAGAGTACATTATAGTGCTGATGCACTATTATACCGTGATGCATGATTGAGAATCCTTCACTAAACCAATGTTGCATACCCGAGAGCATCATAGTGCTAATGCACTATTATGCCGTGATGCATGATTGAGAATGCATCACTGAACTAATTCTGCATATCCGAGAATGTATTATAGTGCTAATGCACTATTATGTCATGATGCATGATTGAGAATGCATCACTAAACCAATGTTGCATACCCGAGAGCATCATAGTGCTAATGCACTATTATGCTGTGATGCATGATTGAGAATGCATCACTGAACCCATGTTGCATATCCGAGAGTGTATCATAGTGCTAATGCACTATTATACCGTGATGCATGATTGAGAATGCATCACTGAACCAATGTTGCATATCCGAAAATGTATAATTGTGTTAATGCACTATTTTGTCGTGATGCGTGATTGAGAATACATCACTGAACCAACGCTGCATATCCGAGAATGCATTATAGTGCTAATGCACTATTATTCCGTGATGCATGATTGCGAATGCATCACTGAACCAATGTTGCGCATCAGAGAGCATCATAGTACTAATGAACTATTATGCCATGATGCACGATTGAGAATGCATCACTGAACCAACGTCGCATACCCGAGAATGCATTATAGTGTTAATGCACTTTTATGTCGTGATGCATGATTGAGAATGCATCACTGACCCTATATGGAGTACCCGAGAGTGCATAATAGTGTTAATGCACTATTATGCCGTGATGCATGCCCGAGAATGCATTACTATAAAGTGCAGTAGATGAACATCATATATTCTCCTTATATCCATTTGTATAATGCAAACAAAGCATATATAAGAAGGAGGTGTTGGTTGGAAATCGATGATGCTTAGCTATGCTAACCAGTTAGTGGATTTGCATAGAGGCGCCAACCATTTAGCGGATTTGCCTAGAGACACCAACCAGTTAGCGGATTTTCCTTTTGGTGCCAACCAGTTTGCGTTTTTGCCTAAAGTGCAGTCGATAGATGTCACTTCCCTTTTTTTTTTTTTTGTAAAAATACGAATAAAACATATATAATGAGGGAGATTTGCTTGAATGTGCATGAGCGGTAATGCACATATATATAGGATGTGGCCTATACGTTGGAGCATACTTGGTGCATAAGCATCAATATGCTTATAGCTTAAACAATAAAGCTTGAATGTGCATGAGCGGCAATGCACATATATATGCGATGTGGCCTATACGTTGGAGCATACTTGGTGCATAAGCATCAATATGCTTATATCTGAAACAATAAAGCTTGAATGTGCATGAGCGGTAATGTACATATATATGTGATGTGGCCTATATGTTGGAGCACACTTGATGCATAAGCATCAATACGCTTATAGTTTAAACAATAAAGCTTGAATGTGCATCAGCGGTAATGCACATATATATGTGATGTGGCCTATACGTTGGAGCATACTTGATGTATAAGCATCAATATGCTTATAGCTTAAAAAATAAAGCTTGAATGTGCATGAGCGGTAATATATGTATTCGATGTGGCCTATACGTTGGAGCATACTTGATGCTTAAGCATCAATATGCTTGTAGCTTAGCCCATAAAGCTTAAATTATGTAAAAGCATCATTCAATCGTGTTACGTACTCAATAACGCATATTTGCATAGTAAATAGCGATGGTTATGCACAAGATAGTGCATACCTTGCGAAAGTCCTTCGGCTTATACGTTCTAGGATTTGCTTGGCCTTTGGCCTTGCGATGAAGTGGGAATTGATGTTGGCTTTACATTAATAGGCTTAAGTTGCTTGTTCCTTTCGAATTGACACTTGGATGAACTGTGGTCATGCTTGATCCCTTCAAGGTACGGGTTGGGTACGTAGGCATCCGCAATGCAATGCATTGAGGTGCAGCATCTCGTCGCTCATATCATCTAATTTAGAGACGATTGCGACATTATGGTAACTCGTATCATCTGGCTTGGCAATGCTAAGTCAAGAGATGATTGTTGCCACACTTGATGAGGTATTTGCAATTCCATTCAATGGAATGTTCATACTTCCTAGCAACCGTTACGGCATGGAATGACATGTTGCTTATAAATTGAGTATAAATGGTTATGATTTGCTCAATTTGAGTTTTGATTTGCTCAATTTTATGAAATTGTCCAAATCAAGAAAAATTGATATATTAAATTGATATGATTTGTTAAAATTGAATAAAATTGATGGATTTTTACAGAAATTAGGTACTGGAAATTGTTGAATTTGAAAAGAAATATAACTTCAGATAATCAGATTTGATGGGATTTTTATGAAATTTTGTCAAATTGGAAAAAAATAATTGAAAACCAAAACGTTATTGACAATTTCCAATTAAGTCATCACATAGAAGGCCTCCCCGAAGGTCGGCCAATTAATATAATAGTATTTTATTATTGTTTTATTGGTGTAGTTCTTGATCGATTTTTTCAATCTGAATGATAAACAAGGTAGGGTTTTGATGTCACGAGGGTTTTCAAAGGGATAAGTTAACTATCTAGGTATGGATTTAAATTCGATTAAGGAAATAATTTGTAAAATCAGTAAAATATGTATGGCTTGTGAGGCTAATCAATCATGGTGTTTGTTGATTTTCTGGTGATTGCGGGTGGTCTGATCAAACTAATGGAGATAAATGAAGATATTTTCTTGTAATGGTTTGATGAATAATAATAGGCTAGGTAAATATGGTAAATTTTTTAAATAGTTATTAAAAAATCAATTATAAATAGTAAATAAAAATCAACTAAGTCAAGGGCAGTTGTTGACGGTCAACTGTTAGTCCAGGTACCAACCCTTAATTTTGGAATAACTGTGTACCAAATTAAACTAAGATTCACCGGTTGAATCCATACGAGTACGTTGGTAGCAAACAAAATACAAGTTATATATCTCGACTTTGTATAAAGGAGATGTATAATTAGGTACTTAAAAATTATGCTTGAATGCAAGCTTAATTATCTAATATGTCTATTTTCTAGTTTCCAAATCATGGTGGAAGTTGATGGCCATGCTAACAATTCGATGGTTGATATAGATGTTTATCAATAGATTGTTTCATTGACTAAATGTAGTGGGTAGGAGTATTTAGTTACTGGTGTACCTTTTAGTTGCCATACCATGGTGACTGAAGACTATCAACCATACCAATGATTTGATGGTTGGTATATGAGTCCACCAACAAATTATTTTGGTGGGCAACTGTAGTGGATAAAAGTATTTAGCTTCTAGTATACTATATAGTTTCCAAACCAAAGTGGCCGAACACTATTAACAACACAAACAATTAGATGGTTCGTGTAAGTGTCTACTAACATATTTTTATTTTGGTGGCTTAAACAAGCAGCAGGAAATATATAGCTTCTAATTTACTTTTTAGTTGTGAAATCCTGGTGGCTGACACTAATAGCAACACCAGCTACCTAATGGTTGGTAGATGTGTCTACCAACATATTGACTTGGTGGCTAAACCTAGTTGTCGGGAGTATATAGCTTCTAATGTATTTCTGGGTTGCTAAATTACGGTCGCTGAAAGCTAGTAGCTGCACATATGATATTTTTGGTTGCCAAAGAATTGTTGCTTAAGGGTTCCACCAACCTTAGTTTCTGAAAACTGGTGACTAGAGGTTTCTGACAACCAATGTTGTTTCCGGTTGCAAGATATGGTTGTTAAAAAACTCTACCAACTATAGCTGGTAAGAAAACAGTTGCTAAAGCCAAGTTTTCTTGTACTTCCAGAATCCTTGGTTGGCTCGTTCTAGTTAAAGATGATCCCACCATGAGGAGGCTGGTCCCGTAAGTTTCCTTCATGCGCATATACACAAGGAAACAATCAACCGTACATAACCAATCTACGAAATCTTCAATTTGTAGGAGTCCATCAAACGAAGTTATATCATCCTTGGGGCGATAAGTTTGTGGATTTCTAATGTTTCTTTGATGGGCAGTGGTGGAGGATAATAATAAGGCTCATAAACTTCTGCCTCAATTTTTGTTGTTTTGGAGAAGATTTGTGCAAGTTCGCGGGAGTAGAATAAAGGATAAAATCTTCAAAGAACTCAAATTGTGGGGTTAGGTAAGGTGGAGTAGTGTATAATGGATGGTAATATTTTTTTTTATTTAGGGTGGTGATGTCACGGTTGTAGGAAGCTTAGGACGTAGTTGTGGGGTTAAAATAGGAAAAATGGAGCTAGGAGGAATATAAGCTTTCAAGTAAACAGTTGAATCAGGTTGGGATTCGGAATTATCCTCGATAATCTTCTTTCCCTCCTGCACTATGCTAGAAGAAGATAACCACTCTTTGAGATTTGCAAAGCCTTTGTCCATCTTTTCTTTTAACTCTTTTTTTTAGCTCAAGTTTCAATGGCAGCATATCTGCTTCCTGGTCTTTCTTCAACAAGCCCTTGAACTCTTCAAACTTTTTATCAACCATGTTAGTGGAGGATCTCAATCGAGGCTCTGATACCACTTAACATAGCGGAAGCGTATAAGTTAGATCAAAGATCCAATAAATAATGAAAACTAGTATTAAATCAATAGATTCACAAAAGCAATTACAAAACTAGATAATAATAACTAAGAAAATAACTTTCATAAATCAAGTACTAACGTCAGGCGTAGAATTCTACAATACCATGCCATCTTGTATAGGCTTCACTATTTCCTAAAAACATTATAACTAGAAAAAGGAAATCAAAATAAACTAGAAAACCAATTATAACTAGAAAAGGGAAGGAGGTTGAACTAGGAAAAAAAAAGAGGTTTGACTCGTGTCAAACATGGATGACTTGGTTATCTAGATGTCATAAATCACATCCACTTTTATACAGTAAGATAATGATGTTGGGGTCATTTAATAACCTGGTCTTCTAATCCATTCATGTTTGGTCAACAGGTCTTGTTCACTGGGTTCACATATGGGGGTCTCTCTGAATTGCCAGAAGCAAGTAGTTTTTGTGCTTAATGGGTTCAACTATTGTCGGGGATATTCATGTATCAAACCATGTGTCCTCATGGATATGCTTGCCGGAAAGAGAGCTGAAGTTAGTACCAGGATCGGAGCCTATAGGTCGATTTTTCAAGTGACTCCTCACCTTCTAGCCTTGAAACTTCTTTGCAGGTTTGTTTACAACTATATAATCGACATACATAAATTATATTCTCATGTACCTGCATCACCTTACGGTTTAGTGTTGTATTATATTGTATACATCATCCTCAATGGTATTATATATTAACATAATAAATTAATAATGGTACATTTATCATTTGCAGCTTGTCTATCAATTTTTTACAACAAATGTAATACCAGGTGACGAAGAGGTATAATTAGTAATAAAATGGCGAAGGCAATGTAGTCAATATCGGTCGTATCGGCCGATAATATCGGAATTTATCGTGTATCGTTTTCTAACCTAGATGATACGTAAAATACAGGCGATACATATATAGTCCGGTTATATCGGTCGTATCATTCGTATCGGATCGATATATCGGCCGCCATATCGACCGATAATACCAGAAATGATATAAATGTATTTATTAAATGTTTTTTTTGTCTTTTTGTTTTAATTTTTCTTTTCATACAAATCCTATGTTTGGGGATGTCAGGTTATCAAGTAAAACTAATTTTTACATTATAAATACCTTCCATTAAAATTTTGAGTAACATAATGCACATCTGCCTATAAATTATAAAATAAAAAATTTAATTGTATATCACCGATAAAATTCGAAATAATTATTTGTGTAGATGTATCGTACCTCCTCGATACGATACCACGATATTAACTACTTTGGGTGAAGGAATTGATTTATGCCCAATAAAGGGATCCTTACACTGCATTTGCAAATCGTGTCCGGGAAATCATACTTATTCAGGGTACGGTGAATATTTGTTTTATATAGTGCTTCATTTATTTGGCTTTGTTTTACTCATTTTCTACTGAAACTTCTCTTGAAGCAGTCGATCAGAATTGGTGACCTTCGGAAGTTTATCCTAGAATAGCTTGTGAATTTATCGGTAGCTACTTCAAAAATCCATCAACTATTATCATTGTGATTTTTTGGAATCTCAATCATTTGTTTTATATTGTTCTTATCCTTTTTTTTACGAGTAAATTCCTAGCGACTAAAATTGCTAATTTGTTTTAGATTTTTTATAGTCTAAGATGTGTGTAAGGGTAATTCTTGGGAGAAAATTATCTCTAGCCCAATTTTTGTTTTTTGTATATCACAAACTCATCTATAAGATTACATATATAAGAACCCATAATTAATTATGATATGAGTTTGATTACTTAAATAATCTTTTATCTAAATTAAGAAATTATTACATGGTTTTTCTTTAAAAAAATATCAGTTATGAATTAATGTGATAAATGTCAATTCTTAAAAATCTCCAGTTATTTTAATATCTCTTCTTTCTCCTCAAAAACATGGATATAAAAAATCTTATTTTTCTAGACTTATTTCTCTCTCTCCTCTTTATATCCCACAATTTATTTTTGTTATTTTTTATTCTCTCTTCGTCTCTTATTGCTGGTTTGGTTACAATTGAAACACAACTTTTCACTCCACCAATAGGTGAAAAAAGAGTTTGCCACTCAAAAAATTTGTGAGAAAAGAACTTATCACTCGTGTGAAAAAAGGTTGACAACTCGAAACACGAGTGAAAAAAAAATTATCGTACAAATATGTCTGTTGCAAAAAGTTCAAAATGTGCGCATGAAAACACACAAGCACAATTTTTTTATCTATGGGAATCGAACCCACATCTACATGGCTAAAAACCATGTGCTTTACTGTTTGAGCTAAGACAACAATACGAACCTACCTATTTGAGCCAAAACAACACTAAGAACGTAAGACAAAGCAATCTAAAGATTTAAAAGCCTAGACAAATAAAGCTTCCACGTTGAACGATAAGGAAACCTTCGCTTCTTATTAGCCGAAATAAAGCTTTTGTGGCTTTTGTGAAACGAGATTTTTGGTGAGGACACTTGGCAACGTATGACTGGTTTAAAAAAATTAGGAAAAAACATAAAATTAAAAGGAAACCCTGCCTAACCGTGTTTTAAACTCTAAGGAATAGACAACAAAACCAAATTCAATTTGGAATTTGTTAGTATTTCGATTCCAAAGTCGTGAACCTACAATATTCAAAAACCGTGACTACGTTAGGAAACAAAAAAAAAGTGTAAACTTAACTAAAAACAGAATTCTGATAATCTATATAAAGGCTATATATTCCAAACTATTATCAGATTCTTAAACGGAGGTATATATGTTTTATATTCCAAAGTGTTATATTCTTCAAAAAGTCAAATGATCTTTTTAGGATTTCTCTAATAAAATAAGTTGGATTAGAGATGAAATCATGGAGTCTGCAATCAAAATTTAATGTATCACGATGGGACAGGGCAGGACGAAACCCCGCCATATCAAATCAAAAATTGAAGGTAACTGTGATGAAAAATTAAATATGTCTGGTGCATAGTAAAAATTAAAAGAAAAAAAAAAGCCACGATTTGTCTCAGAAGAAATGCGACTGGAGACAATATTTTTTTGTGCAAAGCAATGAAAGACAGATTATATAGTCCTAACCCATTGACCACGCCGCTATATTCGATCAAGAACAAGAACAAAGTTCAACAAGGATTAAAGTACACATAATCCATTCACCTAAAACTGCCTCAAACGTTACCGAAAGAAAGTTTTTGAACAAGCAGTATTACTTCTGATGAGAAAATTTTCTCGCATTTTGAGGCCTAAATATCCACCAATCAATCCAAACATGATGGAATAAGTTCGCAGAATATTTAATAGGACTCAAATTGCATTCAAAGTGGGCATTTGAGATGAAACAAATTTGTGTTAGCAAAGATAATTGATCGCAACAGTAACTGAAATAAATAAATATATGAACTCCATTCTTTGCATTTTTTAAAAGCGGTGGCACATAGGTTGTCTACTATGGAGAATGTATAAGATCTTTGTTTTACAAGACGGTAAAATCGTTGATCCAAGACAACATCACCGTTTTTTATCCCTTTTCAAATAATTACCCTTAATAGTGAAAACCTTGTCATTGTTGTCGTTCACATAGTGTTTTTTTGTGATTGATTTCATGAAACCTAGCAAAACAACATCACACTCATAAATTTAGATACATTTTCTTTTTTGTGAGAGAGATTAACTAAATTTGAAAGTCAATTGATTAAGCTTGATCGAGGAGAAGTTAAGAAAAAAAATTGAGCAATAACTTCATTCATAACTTCATTCTTCAACGGATTTAAAAATCAAATTTGTTGACCGAATGAATGGTCACTCGTATATAAGTCCACATGTTAGGCCGAATGATTGACCTTACATGTGAGGGGGCGTGTTGAACGAATGATTGGTCACTCGTATATTGGTCCACGTGTTAGGCCGAATGACTGGCCTTACACGTGAG
>JAJJMC010022364.1:2571603-2615461 GCA_023531435.1 Papaver californicum | reverse complement strand
AAAAAAAAAAAAAAAAAATTTGTTCCTGATGTTTTTCGTACAAGTCAATAACTCTAATTTCTTCAAGTTGGATACTTTACTCTGTTACGTGCTCCAACTTGAGGGAGGGAAAGAGAAGTATAACTGAGGTTGATATGAGATGAGAAGAAAAACCCTACAGATGAGGTAGGTGAGAAGAAAAATCCTACAGAGAAGTAGGTGAAGAAAAATCCTACAGATAAGGTAGGTGAGAAGAAAAATCCTACGGTGAGGTAGGTGAGAAGAAAAATCCTACAGATGAGGTAGGTGAGAAGAAAAATCCTACAGATGAAGTAGGTGGTGCGGAACGAGTTGCATCGCATGTGAGAAAAAAATCCTACAGATGAAGTAGGTGAGAAAAAAATCCTACAGATGAAGTAGGTGGTGCAGAAGGAGTTGCATCGCAGGTATCGTTAGCTTCAAGAGTTCGTGAAGTTAACATTACAGGAGAAAATCCACCTGTTAGGCCGAATGACTAGCCTTAAACGTGAGGGGGGCGTGTTGACCGAATGACTGGTCACTCGTATATAGGTCTACGTGTTAGGCCGAAAGACTGGCCTTACACGTGAGGGGGCGTGTGGAGATTGGTCCTACATTGTTAGAAGTTTGACAATATATGATGAGTTTCCTAGTTTGAATAAGTTTCCTAGTTTAGGCTTAGGTTTAAGTTTAGAAGTAGTATCCTTATATAGAATTCGTAGAGTTTTAGGAAATTGGCTTAAGGTTTGTGATGCCTATAAAAGGCACCAGTTATCATCTTTGTAAGACACAAAATTATTATCAATGTAGTCTTTTATTAATTCCGCGTTTATTCTTTCCTCTTTCTTGTTAGATCCTACATAGAATTTAATAAAATCATAAAAAAAATTGATGGTCAAAGCAAAAAAATAAATAAAAAATTACAAAACAGATGAGTATCGGATTATTAGACTAACCTGCAAGCAATGATAATGTTTGATTTTTGATGGAATCGAAAATCTTCATCACTTCGGCGACCCTAGAAGAAAAATCTCGGGGAAGAAAAAGAAAAGTGAAAAGTCCTTTTTTCCTCGGATGTAAAATAAGACTTTTAACCAAAAAGAGAAAAAATAAAAACAGATTCTAATGCAAAATTTTAATTTTTCAATTAATTGTAGAAAGACAAAATTGGTAAATAATTTTTTCATTATCTTGTTATTAAATAAAACAAATAAAGGATATTTTAGTCATGCTAAAAATATAATTATACATAATCAAATATTCGGTATTAATAAAATATTAATAAAATATTTTTTCACATATCTTTTATCCTAATAAAATTAATTAGTCGACTCAGGTTTGATTTAAAAAGTAAATATTTTTTAAGTCAAACCCAGATGAGTTAAATTTAGACGATTTAGATCCGGAAGAAAAAATAATAATTTTGGATGTAAATACGATGACCAATACCACATCATTTTGTCCATCGCACATCTATTGAGCTCGGCCTTTAGCTTCAGGATCCGGTCAGATCTCTTAACGAGTCATCCATTACTACCAATAACCCAAGCCTAGTTTGTAAAGAATTTGACGATGAACTTTCAACTGTAGCAATAAAAGTATAAACATTGCCTTTTGTTTGTCACGTATGTATAAGTCCAGATTTGTTATATTCTCTTTATCTTAACAAAGGTGATATGCAGGTTGATGTCGATATTTGTAATGACACCCAAAACACTAGGAATTTTGTAGAGAAAAGCACACATCTCTCTCTCTACGCAGCTTTAGAGTTTCAGATTTAAAATTGAAACTACCGAGTTACTTTAATAAATATAAATGCAGGGATGAACAATCACCTTAGAAGAGTATCAGAATCTTGAAATATAAGCTGCTGAGGGAAGTAATTTCCCCTCGGCTTTTCCAAAACATAACATATATACGCGGAATCTTGAAATGGAGTAGATTCAGTTTGGTTAAGATGTTAAAAGATGGGCTGTAAGCATCCTACAACCATTCTAACATACGGATAAATAATACTCCTTACGTTTTAAAATTATATTCAACTTCTGTTTACAGTCATATTTTCTCAATAATCTCTCAAACATACTTATATTATTTTTTCTTTATAAGTCCATTTTATATAAAACCCACTAAAACATTATAAAGAATGTCTATTTAAATATGAAACAACTATAAATGATATCAAACTAAAAATATTTCTCATTTATTGTCTTCAAAAAGTTTTTTTTGAAAACTTTATCATTTCTCATTTATTATCTTCTAAAATTTAGATATTTTATTTATTTCCTACTATAAATAAATTTGTTACCAAATTATATAATTTTTACCATTGAACTTAAATTTTAATATGACATTCACAAATTATATAATTTTTACCATTGAACTTAAATTTTAATATGACATCCATGATAGTCTTGGAAATCACACGGTCTTCTTAATATTTTGACTTTATCAAAGCGGATTAAAATTATTAAACGGAGTGAGTAGCAATAATGAGTTGAGGCAGAAACAAAAATCATCAAGAATTAACAAGACACTTCGAATTGTGTCTATTATCACTTCAAGAATTGAAAGCGATACACCTAACATGCCACAGAAGGAATCAAGGAAAAGCATTTGAGGATTTTTCTACAAGTGCTGAAAAAACTCAAATGATTCCACCCCATAAACCAACGCCATTTTCTAATGGATGGGCACCATGAAAAAAGGGCTATCACTCGGAATAGGAGAGCAAATTAATCAGTTATTATATTGGTGGTTATAAGGCACCCAAATCACCAGAAAAAACAAGGTGAGTACCTTAATTTGCATTTTTGTCACCCCGGCTGCTTTTTCCTTCCAAAATCAGGAACAATATGAACGCTGCTACAGTCATCAAACAAATGTTATTTGTCTTTAGTCTTCTTCGATCGATATTTACCACTCCGTCATCATAAGCAGAAGTTAGTGAGTGAGAGAAAGTACGGTCTGTGAAAATCAACAGATATTCCTTACTACTGCTGATGTCCTAATTCTATCCCCAAAATTCAACAGATATTCCTTACTACTGCTGATGTCCTATTTCTATCCCCAAAATCACATTGCATGTCGGATTTACTGCTTGACACTTCACACTCCATATTTTGATACTCGGTTAGTGAGGAAGTCATATCAGAAGTAGCCGAAACTGGAGGAGCTTTACTGTCCATAAGATCTGTCGTGTGATAACTCTCACCATTGCAACCTCCATTTGCCACAATACCAGGGACCATCTTCTTGGGGGTTTCCTCAACGAAACTGGATTTTAATGGATCACAATTTGAACCATTTGGGTTACTACACTCAATAGTACCATTTTGATAAATAATATCAGGAGTTTTAGCAAATCCATTGGAGTAGCTCTTGACCTTGCATGAGAGACCAACTTCGCTACATCCCATCTTGGTTTTCCCTTTTCCATTTTGTGACCTACAACTGTTGTTCTTGTCAAGAAAACCACGAGCAAACAAGGGCTTCCGCTTTACTCCACAAGGGTTCTTATCTCCAGCAGGTTCTAAAACTTTGACTTCAATTTTCTTGGATGAAACAGGAACACTGATAGATGGACTTTTTCCAGAATTCTCCAAATTGGTGTTTTGGTATCTTGGACAACTAGCAGGATCATCCACGTCTAGGGTTTCTCCAGTTGTAGTGTATTCAGTGATAGGAACAGCATAAGATGCATCTTTAATGTGAAGTAAACCATTCTCACCTGACAAAGAGCCTCCAACTGAACATTGTGATGAAGTGACCTCTTCAATACTGCAACCATTCATTGATGTGGTTCCCTCCCTGAAATTGCACCCTGCTTCAGAATTAGTTTCTGGAAATTGCTCAGTTGGGACAAACACATTACTGAAAGAGGCAGATAAAGTTTCAGCTGTTTGAAAACTCCGACAGTCATTTGACTCGGTACTACTCAAATTAATATCCTGTTGACTGTTTATTGGGTCTCTCAAATCAGCTTTAACGCAATCAACATCTAAGTTCATATCATTTGCAGGGTCAACTGTAGAAGCAGAGTCACCAGGTTGACAAAGAATAGCAAATGATTTGCTTGTAGAAGTCTCAAACAGATCAATAGACTCAGTAGTGCCGCAGGATACAACTGTATCGTCGGAGCACTCCTGCACTTCTTTCACAGCATAAACTGCTTGCTGATCGTCCTCTATTGATGGTTCTATGTCCTCTTCGGGTTGCCATTTAGTATTGCATGATTGGCTCGTAGAAGTCTCAAACAGAATAGATTCACCAATGCTGCAGGATTCAAGTGGTTTGCCTGAGCACTCCTGCACTTCTTTCGTAACATAAACTCTTTGCTGATCCTCCTCCATTGAAAGTTTCAAGTCCTCTTCAGGTTTGCATATAATACCAAATGATTTTCTTGTAGAAGTCTCGAGCAAATCAATAGTTTCAGCAATGGCGGACGATCCAACTGGTTTTTCTGAGCATCCCTGCACCTCTTTCGCAACATCAACTGCTTGCTGCTCCTCCATCGAAGGTTTTAAGGGCTTAACACAATCTGATCGAGCATCATTCCTGTTCAACAACAAAAGAGAAGAAGAGCCTTATCATTTTCTCCATCATGACATTCTCATCACTGACATGATGAAAAGGGTAAAGAGAAACTTGCATACACAAAATAGTAAACTTGAAAAGAATTTTGAAAATATCTCAAGAAACAAGAATCACTAGTGAAGTCTAGAACTAATTCTGCCACGGCACACAGATATAAATGCATGAAAAAGACATCCAAGACACAGAGTACAATTCCAACATTGACCAACTTCAAACAATGGCAGAAAGAAAAGTTGTCCAAAGAATCGCTAGACTAGTCGACAATGAGCATTCAGTTTATTAAATTAACATAGGATTATGTGGAAGATTAACAGTGTATATATAACTTAGGTCCAGCTGTTGTTATTTTTCGCGGCAAAATCTTCATGTCATTTGGATAGAGAAAGGGAGAGAGAAACGTGTTAAATACCTGCTATACAAGAGCATATAAGCTCCCTGGGATAGTACTTCTTCCAATTCAACACGAAGGACCTGTAGACAACACAACCCAAAAGTGCATGAAAATCGTATCAGCAAGTTTTCTGACATAAATAAGAAATTTAGGTTAACCTTGGGTATAGCACACTACCTTGCAATCATCTATCCTGTACCAGTTCCCATCAAAATCTTTGGTATAGCAAATGTAATGGCCGAAAAATGACGCATTCAACATGTCCACATGGACAACAACAGCATACAGATGATACAAATTACTTCCATTTCCTGCCTCGCTCATGTATGGGCCCAGATCTAACATCTCCGGGAAAGTTACTCTTTTGTTCAGTTTTCCAAATCTCCCACTCTGACAAGTTTGTTAGAAAGAAAATGTTCAGAAACCATGCCTAAAAGATTATTAGATTAATTTCATGAGAAACACATAAGACCAATTCCTGACAGTCTTCTATATAACCTCAAAGTGTATATTGTTATATAATCTACTCAAAGCGCAATTATGAGCATTTAAATTACATAGTATAATACAAGTTGTGAAACTCAGATCTTCGTATTAGTATGTAACAGTACCATTAGAAAAGTTTTAGTGTTTAGCCAACATTAACGAAATTAACATGGCTTCTGTGGAAGTATAGAGATGAAATACTAGTGCAGTTAAGACCTGAAATCTTTTAAGAGCAATGGTGAGGATATTTGGAGCTTGACAGACGCTGAGACGCTTCCAGGCCTTCACATAGTCATCACACCTGCAGAAAGTGGTAACCATTAATCAATCAGAAGTTATCTGATGAGATGATATGGAGGCATATAACATAACTTCTGAGCAACAAGAAATTGTGTGCTTCACGCGTAATACACAAAAAAATATAATTCTCACATCAGGATGAAGTCATTTCACGAAACCATAATTGGATAGAATTTTATTGTCGATATTAATATTTAGTTCTAAAAGGAATTTGCAGCAGGAAATGCCAACTAATATGAAAAGTCAAACTATACTGTATGTTGTTCTAATGGAAATATAAGAGTACATCAGTCCTTATGCTTTAACTGAGTAATGATCTATAAGTTTTAGGTTAAGAATTCATCTTCTTCAAACAATGGCAGAATTGACCAGATTCCTTCTATTAAGGTATGTATTCCGTTAGCTAATAGCTAATTCTGTAGTCTGTACAGGTTTGGAGTATTGAACAAATTTCTCTAAAACCTAAAGTGGCATGTGAATCAGAGACTACTAGTAAATTAAAATTATTCATTTATACCAAACAACCTCTAAAATGACTAGGTGCTTGTGTGCCTTTAAAAGAGGTAGCACGTGCTAAAAGCAACTGTCAGTCAAATAAATATCAAAAACAGTTATATGTGCATCAAATAAACTGTTTTGAAATACTACGATCAAAAGAAGCAAGCACAGGTGGTCAAGAACAAGGCAGTGTAAAGGAACTCTCACCCATCACATTTATACAAATTCTCTCCATCAAGCCGCTCTTTGACAGTGAACTGATCCAGGCAATCCTCCAATGATGATGCTTCCCCTTGAATTTCAACAGTTAAATCCATCATATTTTCGTTCCGGTTGGAGATCTTATTGCATTCAGTACATGTAACCTGAAATAAAAGGAAATGGTGAGGGAATACAGAAAGCCAAGAAAGAAGACATTGCGGAGAAAGAACGAAAAAGTCGTAAAATTAATGTCTTCCAAAAAATATTGTGGATGAGTTTCTTAAAGGCACATGATAAAATAAAACGGAATTACATGTTCTAATTTACCAAGAACCACAAAGTCTGATGCCAAGATAATTGCCACATAAGATGATTTTGAGTTATCAACCAACGCAGAACTCAATAGGACATCAGAGAACCCTGTTTGATTGTTGCTAAGCTTAAAAAAATCTCATAATCAGCCTCTAACCAGAAGCTTTCATGTTCATCATTTATAAAACTATTTTTATGAGAAGAGTCTCTAAGAAACCTAAGCACTTCAGATTCTTTTAAAGCTGCTAGATTTTATTAAATAAAATGAGAATGCTAGTATTACAATGTTAATCACAAAATACGCATGTATAGTCCGTCTTCTAAGTGCTTATGGTATCAAACTAGAACAAGCCTAAACTTCCGTAGCTTTGAGGATATTTCAATACCACGTCAAACTATACCCAGATTCCCTCGACTATCCTGCCTGAAGATTTTCTTTTTTACAAGTTCTTGTTCGCGGCATCATAGTTGTTGTCAACTCTATATATGGCAATGATTTTTTATGGCTGATCAAAGATGATACCATTTAAATAACCAGTCTACTGAATTTTTGCTACTGAAGGAAATGACACGTGGTGAATCAATCAACCCTCAGAATGCATGTTGTTGCTAAATACAGTTACTGCATTTTACTATATTACGAGTAAACAAAGATATATAAGCTCCACCTGTGGCTGCTTAAGTGGCCTTACCATCATGATGTCATCAACCATGACGTAGATGCTACAATATAATCGATCAAAACCTAAAAACCATCAGGTGTGAGTCTGAGTGCTGAATACAGAAACTCCGAAATGGGGACATTTTCTCATTCGATAGAATATAACACAGTTTGCCACAATTTCTGTACTTTCAGGCTTCATTTTTCGAACGTAATTACCTAAAAAGGAAAAGTTGCATTTGTTAACAGAAAATATGAAGTATAACCTGTGACTGGAGTTGGCCACCAAAAATGTGCTGAATAAGAGTTGTCTCTAAAGAGCTAGAATGAAGGGCTTTTTCCCCACCAAATTCATCAAGACATACAGACTGCATTGTATCAATTGCAAACCTACAAAAAGCAATTGATATTAAAGTTGATTAACCTCATGAAAAAATTTCTGGTGAAATATTTGATTAAGGATTAATATCAGATGCCAAAAGCAAGTTGCAGTTACAAAGAAAGCACAAAATCTAAACCTCATGAACTCATGGGCATCCTCCTGTTTTCCATAGCCAAGATTGCCTCCAATATTTGGTAACCGAGACAGAATATTTATCGGAGAAAAGGGATATGAACTTTCTACTGCTCTTTCAACATGGACTTGGAGCTCACACATGAAGCACCAGTCATACCGTCTGCCTGAACAACAAAAGAACCAAATGTCAAAGATAATATAAATTCAATATATCTATGAAAAAGAAACTGGAAAAACATATGTAATCTGTTCATACACTGTTCGCGATGCCCTTTCTCTAACAAGTAAGCAACAAGTGGCCGTGTGCAAGATAGACATTGTAGAACCACATTAGCAAAGCAGCTGCAAAGAAGGGAAAAACAAAACCATTAAACCTTTTCCAGCAAAATATGTTCCAGACAGGGTAAATATATTCTCTAAGCGGTTTTGGCACGTACCTGTTTCCACAATTAAGAAGTCCGCAAGGAGGGGATCCCTGCTTGTCCCAGTTGAAAAGCTTTACAAACTCTTCATAAGGGAAAAGAACCTACAAAGATAACACCAAACCAGCCGACTAAATAAGAACTGATTATAGCAGGAGACAATGTTCCATGATGGTTTGCAAGAACCAGCTAACCATACTTACCTTTTTAGTTCTTTGAAGAACAGCACTAGATGTATTCCCAGAACCAAAAGCCCTTCCTTTTTGGCTGAAGATTGATGATTTTAGTTTCCTTTGCTTCAAATCTTTGCATTGGTACTTGTGACCACTTCCCCAATGTTTGCTTTGGCAAATTGGTGAGCTATAAAATTATAAGCAAACACATCTTTGATTAATAAATTTTAAACTGCATGTAATAGTTACACAAGAAATCACTAAAATAATCAACACAAAGATGACAGAAGAATAGAAACACAAAAACGAAACATTAAATCCATAATTAAGAGTACCGAGTGTGGTGATCTAAACTTGGTTTTCTATCACCCAGAAATCAAATGCACGTCCAAGTAAATTGGAGCACTTTCTCACAGATGATCACTGAACTTGCTTAGCAATTGAAGGATCATCCATTATTGACTAATTGTAAGATTTTGTAACCAGCAGCTTAACGTACCATTTTTTTGCATCACTAATGACACATTTACCACAATCCATTTATCCCACCAAACAGATTTCAGGAATCATAGCAACTTGGAAGTTAGAATTTAAGTCTTTAAGTTCAGCAAGATATCAGAGTTGCTAGTATCATATAGGATTTCTTTTCCTAAGACTCATGTGTCTTCTTGTCTTAAACAGCTTTTCTTGTTTTGTTTTACCCAAAAAAAAACAACCAAAGTTTTCTCATTATACCCAGCATAAATCTATGAATGCTTCCAAAATCAAAGGGGTTCTTGAATCTTGATTAAGGCTAATGATCAACATGAGAAGTATTAAAGGTTGCATCTTTTTTGGTCAAGTTTTATAATTCCATAAAACCCAAACCTTAGAAACAAGTAAGTCGCCCAAAAACCCCAAAAGTCTGCAATAAAAACAACGATTGAAAATCATAAGGTCAACAAATGTTAAAGACTGACTCACCAATATCTCACAGCTTTACAACCAGAACACGATTTCGTTGCATGAGTTCCACAAGAAGCACAAAAGGATTTTTCAGCAGTAGTAATCATAATGGTATCTTGAGTATGATTATGTTGTTTATCTTCTTCTTCTTCTACAACTTCTTCGTCGAAAGTAGCGTCGACGAAGAAATATTTTTTGGCTGTATTTTTTACTAAGTGAAGTAATCCAAAGAGAATAATGAGAATTGTAAATAGAAATTGAATAAAAGAATATAGATCGACAGGTATATAACCAGAGATGTGCATCTACACCACTTTCTCCTTAAATTATTATGCAAATTTCTAGGGTTTTTCATGGAAAGAAGAATGAATTTCACAGACTCAAGAATACATTAATTTAGAAACTCAATTCCTTCTCTCTCTAAAACATCACAAGTTACTATAAGTATTTCCTCTAGAAAGAAATTGTGTTTTTGTTTTGTTTTGAGTTTCGCTATTATTTTGTTCCTCTGTTTCTCCGCTTATATTTGTTTTTTTTTATTCTTAAGTGTCTAGGTGTGCCCCTATCGATAAACTAAAAATGTAACCAGTTTTATGGTTTATCACAAATTCACAACTCATTTCACAAGTGATTCTAAGTCTTATGGTGGAAGAATTTTCCAAATTCAGCACCACCTTACCACTTGGAATACATCATGGAAGCCCAAGGCATATGTTGGAATTCATGAAAACGTTATTCCTAATAGCGTGTGACGCAATTTCAAAATACTATTCGGAATTCGAAGTCGCGTTTGACTAGTCCACCGTGAAAATACTGTTCGGAATCGTATTTTTCAAAATTTCTATATAGAAAACTTTTCGAGTTTCCCTTCTTCTTCTCACTTCTTCTTTTCTTCTAAACAAAAGAAAAATCTAGATCCCCTTTTGATTTTAACCTAATTTCATGGTAAAATTGGTTTGAATGCTTCAAAGGGTTTGTTATTGGGTTGATAAGGAATCTGTGGATATTTATTTTCATCGATTTCATTGAGAAGAGGTAAGTTAATTTGTTTTCTTTTTGTTTTATATTTTTTTCATGATTTGATTAAAATAGTTGATTGTTTGATCTTAACAGAGTGTTAGATATGATTAGATAATCTCATCCATGAGTTATATATATGATTGTTTTAGTATTTCTTCTCCCACTTTGATTATGGGGTTTTAGTATGCATGTTTAGGTTATCAAAGTACAATGAATAAAGCATTTTTTTAGTTTAGATTATTAAGTTTAGAGCATGAATTTGTATTGTATGAATTAGATTATCAAGATTTAGTAGATTATCAAATTAGAGCATGAAAGTTTTACCCAATAAGCATTTTCCAATATAGATTATGGATCAATTTATGGATTTGAGCGGAAAGAATTGTTCATAGAAACATATTACTCAAAGTGTCACTGCCGAAGGTACAACCCAGACATTACATTTAGAAGTGGATGGGAACAACTTGACGAATTGTATGAGATTATGGCAAATAATGAGAATGCTAGGGATGTTCTTTCAAGGTTCGGGCTTGAAAAATTATTTGAAATCAAAATGGAAAGAAATGACCAACAACTATCTTTTGGAATTCTAGAGATGTGGTGGTTTACCACTCATTCATTTCATTTCCCTAAATTTGAGATAGGTTCCACCCCTTTAGATTTCGTTAGATTATCCGGCATTCCAATTGGAAATGGTCGTCAAAGAATTCACCACGACTCTAAAAATGGATGGACTCAGCAAAAATATGATGAAATACGTAATGAATTCATGGTTCCTTTGGGTGAATTTCTAAATTACAATAAGTATAAACCGAATCTTTCTCTTAGTTGTCTCTCAAGATATATTATGAACTTTAAGGAAATTCCAATTGGACAAGAACATTGGGTACATGTTACAAGATATTTCTTATTATGGGTTATTGGGAAAGTCTTGATGGAAAATTCTTCTACTAAAGCTAGCAAAGGATGGTTGGAAGCCTTGCGAGATTTGAATACAATTGGAATACTTGATTGGGGTTCGGCTTGTTTCAGTCGTTGGTATCGGGACATGAATTTAGTTGTTTCTGGTGGTAAAAACATGGGTGGAATGTGGATGCTTCTAGAGTATTGGTTTTACATTTATTTTCGTACTTTGACACCTTTGCTGAAAGAAGGTATCTTCCTCGATGAGTGGCCTGTAATTATGGTATTTAAGCGTGATAATCTAGCAAGGAGGCAACAAGATAGCGCGAAATGCTCTCTTACTATATCTCGCCAACAAATTGAGTTGAGAACAATCGTTGGAATCGAATGGAATCCTTGGATGGGTAGTTGGTTTGATGGACATCCTGATATAGAGCATGCTCTTCTACTATCAATGCAAAGAGTTTCCTTTTATGATCCGAAACATGAGACTAGTATATTTTATCTAGATGAACAATTTTTAAGGCAAATGTTGGGAGAAATAGTCATTCCAATGAGTCCACGTCAACCTATGAGAGATCTTACCAACATTCTAGAAACTGTTGATATTGTAGCAGGAGAACACTATGTATTTTTTGATGAGATCCAATATAAGGAATGGTGGAAAATAAGATTTATTGGAACTTTACTTCCACGGATACAACGTTAAGAAAATATGGATGAAGTTGGAGCTACATGTACTCAAGATCCAACATTTGTTGTGAATCAGGTCCCTCCAATATATCCTACAAGGTATCTGTATGATAACACTTCACATTCGAATTTCCTACGGTTGATTGGCGCGTGCAACATTCAGACCGTGATGGCAACCCTATGTTTTTCCATGTGGAAAAACCCGCCCTCGTATTACAAAATATGACGCTAGTTTGGGATAAAGGGTTAGTAATCTTTTTCTTTCACTTCTTCAATTATTTAGTTTATTTATTTACTTTTTTCTATTATTGTTTAATTGATGAATTGTTGTTTCTTTGTAAGAGCATTGGAAAGATCTTGTGGAGCGGTTAACTGATCTACATATTCAATCAAACAACATGTTTTTTGAACGATATCGTGCACATGTTCTTGGCCACTACGGAGGTGAAGGATCAACGTCAACCCAACATATTCAAGAACAATCTTATTGTGATCTTAGAGAAAATTCACAATTACGGATTGGTGGTAAAGTGTTAGAAAACACGCAAGTCAAGGTTATCGGACTGAAAAGTGTTAGAAAACACGCAAGTCAAGGTTACCGGGATGAAAAGTGTTAGAAAACACGCAAGTTAATGGCGCCTTGCTTTCCATTTACTGCATAGCGAGCTCTGAATCTTCAAATCGGACAAACCTCCGGCGAGTAACTTTTGGATTGGGCATTCATCCAACGAATTGTTCAGTCTCGGAGTTAAGTAACTTTATTCAAGAAAATATCGTCAAAATAGTGAAAAGATCATACAAGACAGAAAAGAAAGCCAAAAAAAGATTTGGAGTTGTATATAATAGCCTCCAAATTACATATTGGAGTAGATAAAGTAATGCCCTTCAACAAGTCAGAGTGAATAATGCAATTGAACAAACGACATTTTACAACTACAATAACCTGTTTAGAATTTCTAGCTTTGTTGTTGTAACATCAATCATTTTTTTCCTTCTAAGACTCCACCAAATAGCAAATGAAGTAAACTGCAAATCGACTTGTTTTTTCGGTTTCCTTTTTCTTGCACCACTCTAAAAGAGTGGTTCTAATCCTACCAGGTTGCACCCAATTGACACCAAGCTCCATATCTATCTATGTTACAAAATAGGGCGGTGCTTATAGGGGGGTAAAAATACAAAGAACAACCGGGATCAATCTGGGAGGCCCATCCCAGACAACGTCTTTCAAAAGGAGTATTTTTTCCATGGCCATAAAATTTTGGTTTAACGTGTGAGGATGGGCTGAAATTTGTTTGGAGTGGGTGATGTTGTCGGGTGTCTGGGGCCGTTGTTGAAGTGGGTGATATTCTCACTGTTTGAGGTCATTGATATCTCTACCTCCCTAAAAAAATTGGTATAAAAGGACTTTCTAACCAATTTTTTTTTGTCTCCCCAATCATTTTTTCTCTTAAACGGAAACCCTAGAATTTTGTTGAAACCCTTCTTCATCATCTTTCATGTTTCATCAAACTTGATTCAGAACCTGAAGTGGTTTGTATCTCAATTTTGTATTTTATTTTTTTGAATAAATTATGATTAGTTTCTTTTTTCTTTTTTAATCTGTTTATTTAACTGTGACTGATTAAGGCTTTTGATTGATTGATGCTGAAAAAAGAAGTGAGATGCTGAGGAAAGAGAAAGTTTTGTGTTAGAATTGTAAGTATCATCTATCATAAATTGATCACTGGATAACCAGAACAGTAAGACAATGAATCTCTCATAACTCATTTTTTGGAACGATGTTGTTAATGGATGAGTTTCTCATCGTAAATTGATTTATTAATTGTGTTTTGTTTTGAGATTCACTATTATATATATTTTTAATGAGTATCTAGGTATACCTCTATTTATAAACTAAAAACGTATCTAGTTTTATGCATCCACTCACAATCTCATGCAGCAAATGATTAGAATATAATAATTATTAGATATAAGGTTAGTGGAATGTGAGCTTATTCTGGAAAATATTAGAAAACAATCAATTTAAATGACATATCGATCTCTATATCCTCATATTGGATATTCCTCAGACGAGTAGCCTTCATGGACATTCATCCAACAACTTGTCCAATCCCCGAGTATAATAACTTTTTTTTTTATAGAAAATCATTCAAAAAAATATCACCAAAACATTGAAAAAATCATATAATAAATAAAAGAAAGCCAAAAGAAAAATTAGAATTATTTATAATAGTTACTCAATAACAGTATTACCAATTTTATCCTCGTCTAAATAAGTAGTGTTACCAATTCTATCCTCGTCCTCTTGACTAGGTGAATAATTATCAAGGGTAGCAATATATTGGAAATTAAGATCATTTTGAGCAGTATTATTCTTTGCAAGACTTTCATTCACACTTAATACGAATCTATTTGAATTCTCAGTCAACCTCTTGAGGGAATCCTCTAGAGAAACAAATAGATCATAAGGAGTACTAGATGCAACTGGTCGTGTGATTCTTTTAGAGAAAGAGTTGAACTACTATTTGTTCCTCTCACACTTAATTCAAACCTATGTGTCATCTCAGATAACTTCTTGAGTGATTCTTCTAGAGGCATAATAGGTTCATGATGAGTACTAGATTGCAACTGCTTCAATGATTCTTCTAGAGGCATAATAAGTTCATTATAAGTACTAGATCGCACATCCTTTAGGGCATCCCTCCAAGACAAAGAACTCGAATTTTGCTTATTTTCATGTTCATATGACGGGTGTGTATAGGTATGAGCAATAACCTCCAAAAGGTTGGTGGTGTTCCCAAATACTATCCATACTATATTGATAGTACGGATAATGTATATTTTGAAATTCAGTCGGATATGCATTATATTGGTCCTCATAATACCAGTTCGACATTTTCTGACAAAAACTTCCTAATATATTTTAAAAAAAAATCTAAGAAAATAAATCCTAACAGGAAGGGGTTCTAAACACACACAAGGCTGACTCAACCAAATCAAACCTACTGAATCTAGCTAACAAAAAGCATGATGGCTCTACTTAGATTGTTTCTAGACCAGCTTTATTCTTCCAAAAGGAAGTTAGTTACAATTTTAGCAAATCTCTTAGAACGATCTGAATTAGATTAAGTCGAATAGATTCAGGATAAGCTCTAAGGAGCTTTGATAACCGTGCCTCTTTTGCAACGTTTCCTTGGGTTACAAGGTGGCTCAAATCTACTTAAAATAATCTTCCTGAACTTTGAGTTAGGATAACAGAGTAACCAATAAAGTCCTTTTGAATGACTTTCTTATAAGCTCGTTACCTTATCGGTCTCTTTCTAGTCAAAATTTTAAGTTTAGGTTCGCGTTTGATAACGTGATCCTAAAGCAGGCAAGAAGGAAACAATGATGAAATCCGAGTCCTTATCTTGTATGGCTAGTCCTTTCCCTTTACTAGAAAAGTAAATCCATATTCAGTTCCTCAACATATATGCACACGAAGGATTCCAGAAAACCCACTAACAGGGGATTCGTGGGTGGTTAGAGTTTTACCTCCCGTTCCAGACGGACGATGAACGACTAAGGCCACCAACTCCTATGTCAGTGTACGAACCCGAGGGGCAGAAACAATATCATAATTGTCGTCCTTCCCTATGCATTTTATATTTAATACTACCTTCCGTAGGGTTTAAAAATAATAAAGTTCAAAAGTCCAAAGTCCAAAAATAAAAGAAAAATTACAAAAAAATAATAATATAAAAAATTGCCTAATACAATTTTCTAAAAACAAATAAAACCCTATAAATAAAATAAAATCAAAAATTAACTAAAAAATAAAATAAAATTGTCTTCTTTTTTCGTTCTTTTCGATTTATCTTTGACTCTAAGTCTTTAATCAATCAATATGATATTTGGCTCCAATTTCTTTTTGATCCAAAACCTATAATACAAGAAAAAATTCCCAAAAACGTAAAATAGAACAAATAAAAATCTAATTAAACTAACTAACCTTAAAAAAAAAACTAAAAACAAATCTTAAAACAAGTCCCTGGCAGCGCCGCCAAAAATTGATCGCTTCAGAAAAGTGGTAAAAATGTGTTAGTTCGCTCAGACTTGTGAAGATTCGTTTTAGACCTAATTCTGAATTAAACTAGAAAATAAGTACGTGATTTTAACAATATTGTGAAGAACTTGAACTCAAGATTCCACAAAAATCACTTCTGAATAATTTCTACAGTGATTCTTTAATAATTATAGCTCTTTTATTGACTCTGTTTCTTTGCCAAAAGTAGATATCTAAAACACTAATTGTAAATCACAAGCATGGTGCATCAAAAGCTCTTAAGTCCCAGCATACACTATCAAACAAAATCACAACTAATTAAGAAAAATCATAAATCAATTAAAATTCAATGCAAAAGTCATTAAGAATCAAAAATAGTTACCATTAATTTATGAAATATGGCTAACTCCATTGTCCCAGTGGTTGGGTTTAGTTCATCATGCTCAAAACACTCTCAAAAGATTGGTACATGGATCAAAAGTGCTTGAGAAGAAGAAAAGAAACTAAAAATAATAAAACAGGAAATATGCAACGTTGTATAGGTGTTACAGATTAACTATTACAGTTCAAGTTCAAGATAAACGTTGCAAGCTGAAGATAAACATTGCAAAGTGGATGCAGGAACCGTGAAAGAGTGGTTGAAGAAACCGTCACCTTAACTTCTGTTTTTCGTGTTCTTCAGCAGCAGCAGCAGAGAACTTTCCTAGAATGATTTTTCTTCGCTCTGTTGGCCTTCTGAGCTCGACCAAACCTCCCCCAGAATAATTGTGACTCAAACAACCCTTTTTCTACACTACATGATCAAGAAATCTCTAAGAGAAATCTTTCCCCTTTTTTTCCGGCCGAGCTCCCCCCTCTGTCTGTCTGATTTTTTATTCCTTCCTTTTGCTTTATATAGGCTTAGCAAACCCTAAATAGTCCTCCCAAGTCGATAAGGACCCAAAACACAATTGATGCAGATGAGCAGGCTATAGCCTATTTAGAGGCTAAAGACCCGAGTGTCGTAATTTAGCACAAAAGGGGTCATTTTGATTGGAAACGGGTCAACGATCAAGACATGACATGACCTCGTCTCATGGTCTTCAGATTTTAGCCAAATTTTTATCGTTTAGGGTTTCAAACAGGCGTTTTTGCTATTTTATGAAAGTTTTTGTGTTGTTAATAACTCCTTCGTTAGGAGTCCGTTTGGGTCGCCGTTTGCGGCAAATAGTTTTATTTTATGAGTACTTTCATTATTTTAGGTCGACCAAAATTTGCCAAAAATAGCAAATTAGGGTTTGAGTCGGTTTAGGTTTTTTTTTCATCCTTTCTTAACTAGCAAGTTAGGGTTTTTCCCCAAGTCTATAAAAGAGTCCTCCATGTATTATTTTAAACAGTTAAATTTGATTAATAAGAATTAATTTCTTAAATTTGTTCAAGTTTAATTGATTATTATTTAAAGTCAGGAAACCGAAGTCTAAATAATTATCATTGTTCATAGTCGATATTCCTAGGAATATTTGAAGTCTGAACAAAACCTCTATTTTCTTTCTTTTCTTTATTATCCGTTGCATCAGTTGGTATCAGAGCAAATTCGATTCTAGGGTTGATAAGATGCCACCAAGAGTAGCAATCGTTCAGGGTCGAGGTCGAGGTCGAGGAGGTCTAGAAGGTTGCATTCCATGGAGATCTAGAGAAGAATTCATTGAAGACGTCTAAGGTTTGCTGGGTCGGTATAACCTTCGGAAGGAAGAAGAAGATGATAACGCTAACTCTTTTACTAGAGGGCATCACGAAGGTATAATAAATCAACGAGAGGATTCTGATCGCTGGAAAGCAGGAATAAAAGTAGAGATCCCAGAATTTTATGGTGGATTGGAATCGGAAGAGTTTCTCTCCTGGGTGAATACAGTTGCGGAAGTATTGGAATTCATAGAAGTACCAGATGACAAACGAGTTTCGTTGGTAGCAACTATGTTTCATGGGAGGGCTAATTCGTGGTGGCAACAACACAAGATGTTACACAGTCGTAAAGGAAAACAAAAGTTAGTATCATGGGAGAAGTTGAAGAAACACATGAGAACAAGGTTTTTGCCACATAACTACATTGGATTAGTGTACCAGCAGTTGCAAAACCTACCAAGGGAATAGGTTCTATAGACGATTACACCAAGGAGTTTTACCGACTGCTTTCTCTTAACGACTTGTCAGAGTCAGATGAGAAAAAATTTGCTCGCTATATAGGTGGTCTCCCTCAACAATATCAAGATACACTCAACATGTTTGATTGCTGCTCTATTTCAGATGCACGTCATAGAGCAAGGCATATAGAGAAACAAGTAGGGCGTAGAAGCTTAAATTGGGGTATCAATGTGGCAACATCTCCAGCAAGTAACCGTAGTACTTCAACACCTAGTACTGCTAGTAAACTTAATTATTCATCAACACCAAATAAAACCTCAGTTACCACTTTTGTAGGTAGGTGTAATAAGTACGGAGAATTTGGGCACAAATCCAGTGACTGTCAAAAAGCAGAACGAGCGAACAAGGTATTTTTTCACTGAAAACGACCGTGAAGAAGATGGTTGGGTAACTGATTATGAAGAGGATCATGAGGATGATTCTGAACCTGTTGATGAAGTAGTTGCCAGAGATAAAGGAGTGAACTTTGTAGTAAGAAGAAGTTGTCTCACTCCACGTAAAGATGAGGGCGACAGCTGGTTGCGTAACAATATATTCCAGTCGACATGTACGATCGAAGGAAAAATTTGTCGTCTAGTTATTGATCCTGGAAGTTGAGATAATATTGTTGATGAAGAGGTCGTGAAACGATTCAAGTTGGAAACCAAGGCACATCCACATCCATACAAGCTTTCTTGGCTTAAGAAAGGGAATAAGGTAAAAGTAAACAAACGTTGCTTGATTTCTTTTTCAATTGGTAGCAAATATAAAGATAAAATATGGTGTGACGTTACTAGTATGGATGCTTTTCACTTGTTGTTGGGTCGTCCATGGGAGTTTGACAGGAAAGGTAGTCATGACGGGTATAAGAATACCTACAGTGTTTTGTGGAACGACGTACGTATAGTACTTGTACCCAGTAAAGAGATTGCACCTACACCATCTACTGGAGAAGCTACCAATCTCTTGTCCTTTAAGCAGTTTGAAGATGAGGTAGAAGATGCAAGTGAATTTATGTGTTGATTGGAAAAGAAGAACAATATGATGACAATAGTATTCCCATTGTAGCACAACCTTTAGTTAAGGAATTTATGGATGTTTTTCCGAACGAGTTGCCAGACGAGCTACCACCTCTCCGGGATATACAACGTCATATTGATCTCGTTCCTGGATCAAACTTGACAAATAAAACGCATTACAGAATGAGTCTTAAGGAGCATGAAGAACTTCGTCGTCAAGTGGAAGATTTGCTACAGAAAGGATTGGTCTGACAGAGTCTAAGTCCTTGTGCAGTACCAGCCTTGTTGATTCCAAAGAAAGATGGAACGTGGAGAATGTGTGTTGACAGTCGAGCCATCAACAAAATCACAATCAAATACCGTTTTTCAATTCCCAGATTGGATGACTTGTTAGATCAGTTATGTGGAGCAAAAGTGTTTAGCAAACTCGACTTGAAGAGTCGGTACCATCAGATCAGAATTCGTGAAGGTGTTGAGTGGAAGACTGCTTTCCAAACTCAAGAAGGATTATATGAGTGTCTGGTTATGTCATTCGGGTTGACCAATGCGCCAAGTACATTCATGCGTATCATGAATCAAGTACTCAGACCCTTTATAGGTACTTTTGTGGTTGTTTTTTTCGATGATATTCTTCTTTATATTGCTAACATGGACTTGCTTCAACATCTTCGAGAAGTGCTCTCAGTTCTACGTAGGGAGAAATTATTTGTAGCCATCAAAAAGTGTTCATTCATGACAGATCGAGTTCTATTTCTCGGTTATGTCGTCACCAAGGATGGAATCAAGGTAGATGAGTCCAAGGTTGAAGCTGTGAGAAATTGGACTACACCTACTACATTACAAGAGGTAAGGAGTTTCCATGGTTTCGCTTATTTTTACCGGTGCTTTATTCCCCACTTCAGCACCATTATGGCACCCCACTGAATGCATGAAAGGAGGAAAGTTTTCATGGTCTGAGGAAGCTGACGAAGCCTTTGAAGTTGTCAAGACAAAGCTGACAAATGCACCACTATTGGTGTTACCTGATTTCATCAAGCCGTTTGAACTACATTGTGATGCATCGAAGGTGGGGATTGGAGATGTTTGAGTCAGGAAGGACGACCTGTAGCGTATTTCTGTGAGAAGTTAAATGGTGCTAAGCTCAACTATAGTACTTATGGTGTGGAGTTTTATGCTATAGTTCAAGCCTTGAAGCATTGGCGTCACTATCTAATTCATAACGAGTTCATTATGTATTCTGATCATGATTCTTTGAAGCACATCAACAGTCAAGAGAAGCTTTCTTTTAGACAGGGTAAGTAGACTAGTTATTTGCAAGAGTTCACTTTTGTACTGAACCACAAAGATGTTTCGCAGAATCAAGTTGTCGATGCCTTAAGCCGAAGGAGTATGATACTCAACACCATGCGAACTGAGGTAATAGATTTTGATTCATATTCTGACCATATTCTAACCGATCTGAACTTTGCGGAGATTGTGGATGATATCAGTTCAGGCAAACGAAGTGATTACCTTATGCATGAAGGATTTTTCTTCAAAGGTAACCAATTGTGTATTCCTGATTCTAGTCTCTGATTGAAGAATATTAAGGAGTTACAAGACGAGGGGCACATGGGAAGGGATAAGACTTTCCAACTTGTTTCGAAGTCATATTACTGGCCAAAAATGAAGCGTGAAGTTGCTAAATTCGTGGATAGATGTCGAATCTGTCAAGTTTCTAAAGGAAAAGTAACTAATGCAGGGTTATACATGCCATTGAAAGTTCCAAGTCAACCATGGACAGATTTGAGCATGGATTTTGTATTGGGTTTACCTCGAGCTCAGAGGGGACATGATTCAGTATTTGTAGTTGTTGACCGTTTTTCAAAAATGTCCCATTTTATTGCTTGCAAGAAGACTACTAATGCACTGAAGGTAGCTGAATTGTTCTTCCGTGAAGTGTATCGTCTACATGGATTGCCATGTTCAATTGTTAGTGATCGAGACACAAGATTCATTAGTTATTTCTGGAAAACCTTATGGAAATTAGCTAATACAAGGCTTAACTTCAGTAGTGCGTATCATCCTCAAAGTGACAGCCAAACAGAAGTTGTGAATCGTTCTCTGGGTGATATACTACGGTGTATGGTTGGAGACAATCCGAAGAGTTGGGATCAGAAACTTTGCCAAGATGAATTTGCATTTAATCGTTCAGTAAACCGTAGTCTGGGAATGAGTCCGTTCGAGGTTGTTTATGGCTACAATCCACGAGCACCAGTAGATTTAGCACATGTTTCTGATCTGAAGAGAATTGAAGTTCGTGCCGAAGAACGTATCCAACAGTTGCAACAGGTTCACAAATTGGCTAAAGAACAGTTGCTTCGAGCTAATGAGAGGTATAACGAGGCGGCAGATAAGAGACGCAGAGTTGTGGATTTTGCAGTAGGAGATTTTATGTGGGAAATATTGACAAAGGATCATTTTCCAGTTGGCGAGTATAACAAACTGAAGGCGCGCAACATTGGTCCCTTGGAAATTATCGCGAAGATTAATCTTAATGCCTACAAGTTAAAGCTTCCAAGTCACATCCGAACTTCTGATGTTTTTAATGTCAAACACTTAGTGCCGTATAATGGTGATGATTCTGATGATGACCAAGAAAATTTGAGGGCGAATTTCTCTCAAGCCCGAGAGAATGATGCAGATGAGCAGGCTATAATCTATTTGGAGGCTAAAGACCCGAGTGTCGTAATTTAGCTCAAAAGGGGTCCATTTTGATTGGAAACGGATTAACGATCAAGACATGACACGACTGCGTCCCATGGTCTTCATAGTTTAGCCAAATTACATCCTTTAGGGCTTCAAACTGGCGTTTTTTTCTATTTTAGGAAAGTTTTTATTTTGTTAATAACTTCTTTATTAGGAGTCCGTTTGGGTCGCCGTTTGCGGCAAATAGTTTTATTTTATGAGTACTTTCATTCTTTTAGGTCGACCAAAATTTGCCAAAAATAGCAAATTAGGGTTTGAGTTGGTTTAGGTTTTTTTTTCATCCTTTCTTGACTAGGAAGTTAGGGGTTTTCCCCAAGTATATAAAAGAGTCCTCCATGTATTATTTTAAACAGTTGAATTTAATTAATAAGAATTAATACTTAAACTTGTTCAAGTTTAATCGATTATTATTTAAAGTCGGGAAACCGAAGTCTAAATAATTATCATTATTCATAGTCAATATTCCTAGGAATATTTGAAGTCTGAACAAAACCTCTATTTTCTTTCTTTTCTTTATTATCAGCTGCATCAACGATCCAAGTCAAACTCCGATTCACGTTTATCACAAATCATGAAGTATTTCTTTTCCGACAATAACATGGAATTTCCAACCTTTTTCTCCGTCGTAAAACACTCTGTTTGACGTGTTTTGATGAGTTTACATTGTTTCTTCACTTTGGTAACTCGAAATCACTTAGCCATCCCATTAAACTCGGTTCTCAACAATTCAGATAATTCTCTCACGTGAAGAGAATATTTCCCGCCAATTTCGGATTTTTGAAATAAAGAAGGGGGTGCCCCTAATCCAAAAGTGGGTGCCTTTATCACATTTTCTGGGTGCCTTTATCAAAATTTTGATTCAATTTTTCCACAAATGTTTATTTCGTAAAAATACCTACAAATACATAAAATAATACAATAAGTACCAAATTGAGCATTAACAAAATAGATAATTAAGGACAAATTAAACACACAAATGTGTCTATCAGTTTGGCAGCAGGCCAGTCTTCCTGGCTGGGTTTGGGTATAGGATAGGATCCGGCTTTCGCATATAAAATAGAATAAAATATGTTTGTGTCTTCTGTTACTTTTTATCTTGCCCCACTCCCAAATAGTGGTTCTAATCCTATCGTTCTGCACCCAATTAACACCAAGCTCCATACGAGTACATGAAAAAGTAGCGTGCAAATTCCACAACGCTTATCATGATTGTGGTATTTTTGTATGTTATTTACATACCATATAACAAAGATTTCGGTACACGACATGTTCATTAATCATTTATGCCCCTGTATTGGTCTTTTGGTCTGCCTTTGAGTAGGTGTTGTGGACGCATTATAAATTTTGCCTACATAATGTGATTCCATTTGTTATTTGTAGCAAGTAGTTTTTACGAGTTACTTATCCTCATGATATAATCTATGTCATTTATGCAATCAAAAAAGATAACAGTTAATAAAGTGTGTGAAAGACAACTTGTAATGCTAGCATATCTAAATTTACATCATTCAGTGGCTTCATGCATGGTTTAAATAAATTTTTTTTATATAAAACGAGTATGATTTAGTGAAAATTTAAGCTAAAAAATCATAATAACCTAATTATAGTAGCTTTAAGACATAAATTTTTCTTGAAAATAAATAAATAAATAATAACTATCCAATTTAGCATGTAGATCTCGGTATGCATACCAAAACTAAAGGTAAACATTAAATGTGGATATTGAACCTCCTTGTGTCTTGTAAATAATATATCTTTCAAATTTTGCTTGTTTGAGCCAAATAATTTTACTTTTGATCTTATGTTTAAAAATTTAATATAAATAGTAGGATACTATGAACTTAAAAACCAGATAAACGTATTATGCCTGTGTTAGCATGCATAGGGTGTTTCGTACACTCCTAGAAGTTGTTTATTGATTTTTTTAAGTCGAAAAGCAATTTTTAGGAACTTCTTGGAGAAGCAAAAAAAAAATTGCTTCTTGCTTCCAAACAAAACAACTTTATCCTCGGTTTCGTAGGAAAATATATTTGTTTTTATGTATTTCTTCATTCGTGGTTATCTTGAATACTAATTTCATGGCACCTTATTATTTACCCTATCTCGACAAGAACCACGGTCGTGAAAACATCAAACATAACATAAACTAGAAAAATAAAGCAAAAGAATTTAATGGTTAGAATTATAGTTAACAAACTAGAAACTACAAATAATCCTCGAAGGGTTTCATAATAAAGCTTGAAATTAACTACATTGATTATTTCTAAAATTTTGATTTGCTTCTACCCAATCAGTTATTACTAGTAGTGGTGTGATTTAATTCTCCTTGATAAGTTGTCAATGGTGGTGGTGGTTTTGATTTACTCTTTCCTAATCAATTGTCAATGATGGTGAGATATATAATCTCTCATAAATAATTATTCACATGTGATTAGATATTAGAGAACATAAAATAAAATGGAGGTTTGTTTTTTTTAAGTACTGATTTTCTTTAGATTGAGTAAACAATCAAATTCTGTGTACGCGTATGAGATCGTTTTATTTGATAATCTATGTAAAGAGATTGTTTTGTAACTTTTGTTTGGTACTTCTAAGCTCAATTTGGTAACTGATAGAAAGACTGGAAATCAACAATTAGGTGACAAGTATGCTCAATAGATCATGAACCTCGTATTGTTGTTTATCAATTTATCTCATTCATAAACTATAGTTTCTAAACGAACTTCCAAACTTACTGCTTATAAGTTAGCATCTTCCACCCCCACGAGGGACGAAACCACATTGGTTCTTGTGGAACACTTGAACTTACGAGGCTATATAAAATTTCATAGCAAAATATATAATCCACCCAAAATAGTTTTTGTGAATTTACATAATTAATTGTTTCTATCAGTAAGTTTTTATCCTATTTTTGTTTTAAACCACATGTGCTCTCGATTAGTTATACTTGTGTGATTCTAAGATATAGATTAACGATCAATATATACATAATCATTATTTTACACAGTTGAAGACTTTAAGAGAATAATGTAGTGTAATTATGGGGGGAATTTGAAAAATGTCATTAACTTAATATGTTTAACATACAAATAACATGTTTTACGATTTAATGAACGCCTCTTCAAACTAAAAAATAACTGAAAACGCTACAACATATGTAGTAGTTAATTTATGTCCTGCTCTAGGTATGCAGAAATCTAGGAATAGTATTAAGTGTTAAACAATAAGGCGAGGGTATAAACTGGCCCTACCATTCATTTCAGCCTCCCCCTAGTTTGTTTCCTTGTGAATCAAAACAAAAACACGGAACTAAAATGGGAAAAGTTTTGTTTGGCATGTTTAAAAAGCGATGGGCTTTTCATTTATTTCTACTTAAGAGTTTGACAATATTATGAGCCTCCCTCTCTGTTGTGGATTTCGTGTTAGCTTTTATCACTACTCTTCTATTGATATTCAATCATTTGAGTTGAATTTCGTATCATCTTGCACGTTATAAAAAAACCATTAATGTTGCTTGAAACTAAGCTTATGCATGCCAATTTTCTTGTATGGACCGAGAGTGTGCCAAAGTTGAATTTAACATATTCATTCTAAATTTTCTCCAATAGTAATTTTTTTGCGGGGTGTGGATACCATATTTTATAGTCCTCCTACGCCTAAAGGGCTAGTATCAGTAATAGGTACCAAGACCAAGTCCAAGTCTTCGAATATTTTAGGATGTATCTAGCTAATGTACTCATTTAAGGAGCACCGGATTATTGATAAGGTGTTCCTCCGAGCCTATAAATATGTAACTTAATTAGCCTCGAAACTAAGGAACCCATCTTGAAGATTGTATCAATAAAGTACAAGTTCTTTTTCTTATGTCTTCTTACTTGTGTTTTAGCTAGTAGTGAGTTTATCTTTACTTGGCGTGCCTGCTAGCTTTTAAGCAACTAGATTTTGGCGCCGACTAGGGGATCTTTCTACTCAAACTTTTGCAATCGTGATTTTTTTATCGTGTTTGAGTTTGATTTTCCCTTACCGTTTTTTAAGATCTTTAAGGTTTGATACTTCGTTCATTACTTCACCAAAAGATCATAGTCAAAGCCTTCATAGATAAGCTAGTTAAGATTTCAAATAAAAAATTACTAATTGTTTTGTTATTGTTCAGTTCTTGCAAGAAAGACATGATTTCTAAAACACACAAATATTATGTCCGAAATAGAATCACACTCTGAAAGCTCGTAGGTACGTCTGTAAAGCGAATCCGATTCGGATTTTATCTTTAAGTAACCATGGAAAGCTAAGATCAGCATATGCAGTCAGTATACCTGGAGTAATTAGTACTAGTTTTTGCAATTTCAGTTTATCCTAATCTTTTAAAATTTCAGCAAAATTATTTTTATCCACGGCCTGCGGACCTGCTAGTCAATAGATATGTCAGCATCCAAAGGAAAACCAACAACCATGAAGCCAGATTTACACGACCTGATAAGTGCATATCTTCGATATTTTTAGTGTCAAATCCGTAATACTTTTTGTTATTTTTCTTGTGAATTATTGTATATTAATATTTTTTTCTATTTTTATTTGTTTTATTTGGTTAATCATCCAAAATGAGTAAAATGGCACTTACAGAAAGAAGTCAAGTGCGAGTGAGAAGTGATCCTAGGAGAATGATTTTACTATCAATCTCAACCCAAACCATGGGAGTTTCATGGACTCTTCTGGATAACTTATATACTGGATTATTTTTTTATCATGATATGTTATGTTTTTCCATTGAAACATAGTATTTCGTCCCATGATGTTGGTCATAAGCTCAAAAAACACATTCTCCTTCATAGACTTGCTCATTTCCTCTTCTAGAATATAATTGTATTTTTTCTCGTTCATCTCCATATGTTTCCCTCGTTAGATTACTACTTTAAACTTTGGCATTTGACCCAGAATATGAAATTTTTTACGAAGCTCTTTTGTCTTTCTATATACCTCAACTTTTATTTTAAAAAATTATTTGGCGTTTGGAAATCTGTTTCAATCTTTATAAATCTTAATTAATCCAAATTCTATTTATTATAATCCAAAATTTTATATCTATAAGAACCCAGGATAAGACACCTTATATATCCACTAGATCTTAGTTTGCTATTGCGGTGAGTTTTATAAAAGCGTTTTTCTGTTGTACGTTGTTATGTTGTGTTGTGTAAAAAACAGTTAAACGTTTGGTAAAATATAAACTAAAAGTTAAAGCTGATTAAAAAAATAATCAAATTGTGTTTGGTAAACTATCAGGTTCAACTGTTGTTGTTGTAGCAAATAACAAAAACAAACATATCTCTGTGTTTGTGGGGAAAAACGAATTGAAGGGTATTTTAGGAAAAGTGGGGTGAGCAGGTGATAATTTGTCAATCCTTAAATATTTGTAATGTTGAAGTACTTCATTTAGATTCGAGAGATCAATATGTACAATCCTGGCCTAAACCAAGCAACGTCCGTTCCAGTCTTGCTTTAGTCACAAAATGAGAAGGATAAGAGTTGGTCTTAGGAAGGGAAGCATGAGAAGGATGAGGTCGGAGTATCAGATTCTGTTGGATGTAGTTGGTGTGAATAAATATGAACAAGTCTTCTATGAGAAGATTGGATGATCAGGGTTGATCCACTTGAACTGTTCTGTTTCAGAGTAGACTTGTTGCCGTGTAAGAACTTGAAACTTGTCTTATTGTCCTTTCAATAGATTGAGTATCTACTTTATATTATAACTATTGTAACCACTCAACCTCTTTTCTGGAAGAAACTGTCGATGGTTTACTAGTGTTGAAGTGGTGAAAGTGGAGAAGGTGTTGACAACTGCTCTCTAATTCGATTGAGATTGAATGGACGGTTGCTCAACTTACCACACCTCTACTCAACTGTTGATCGAACTTTCTAAAATTTCTCTTTTAGTGGGTGCACTACTGCACCACATGTCGTAGACCGCCAGACCAATATCCTAATGAATATCCCCCCATTTGTGACATTTGGTGTCTTATTTAATATTGTAGTATTAAGTACTACTGATGTTAAGTCGATTGAGACCTGCTCAATGAGCCTCTTAACTGAAAACTTGTCTTGATTGATTAGTCGATAGGTCTATCTTGCTTGACTAGACTGATGAGTCCAGCGGACTAAAATAAAATACGCCTTGCTTGACTAGATGAGGAGTCTAGCATACTAGAAATATGTCTTGCTTGACTATCCTAGGAGTCTAGCAAACTAAAATAAAATACATCTTGCTTGACTAGCTGAGGAGTCTAGCAGACTAATAAATATGTATTTATTCCAACAGACTAAAAAATATTATACGTCTTGCTTGACTAGCCGAGGAGTCTAGCAGACTAGAAATATGTCTTGCTTGACTAGCTGAGCAGTCCAGCAGACTAAAACAAAATACGTCTTGCTTGACTAGCTGAGGAGTCTAGCAGACTAATAAATATGTATTTATTTGTGAATATGGAATAGTGAGTCAATCTTGGTCAATTTTGCATTGACATGTTTATTTTATGAAAATAAGTGTTTACTGCTGAGTATGAAAATTTTTATGTGAAGAATTATACGAATTTTATATGTGTGAGGCTTGGGTAGCTTAGGTTTTTTTTTCAAAATCCTAGTTTGCCAAGTTAAGGCGTGAAAGGAAGAGAGGAGACCAAACTTAGCTATTCACGTGAAAAGGAAAGGAAGATACCAAGTTATGGTCCTCACGTGAAGGGGGGAGGAGCGTCCAGGTCTTCACGTGAAAGAGAAAGGAGGAGCGCCAGGATTTTGGGTCCTCAAGAAAGAGTCTCATATTTTCTTACAAGAAGCAAGACACTAATATTTTACTCTTTTAAACTCAACCTCACATGTCGAGGGTAAAAGAGTAAATTTATCAAAATTTGATAAGAAAGACAAGGCGTGTGAACTTGATTTTATTTTTGAAGTCTTGTCTTGAGAATAGTCATGTAGGTGACTAGTATACACATTGGAAGCAAGAAACGTAGAGACGCCTCCTTTTCTTTAAAAATTAGGGTTTGAAAGAGTCTGGCTAGAAGCTCATGTTTTACTCTTCTGCTCAGCCTCACATGTTGAGGGAAAAATAGTAAAAACACCAAGTATTTAAAAGAGGAGCATGATGTCCATGCTAGAAGCAAAGTCGTGCAAGTCTTGTTCTAGGAAACAAGACGCACAAGAGAGGAGTAAGACGTGTTTTCTTGGAAAATTAGGGTTACCCCTTCAAATTCCAAAATTAGGGTTTGAAAACTTTTGACACGCTTTTGCAACATATAAAGTGTTGCAAAACTATTTTCAAACTCTAATTAATTTTAAAAGATATCTTTTGTCACACTTTTTGCAACGTTTGCAGGTATCGTATTTGTTTTCAAACTCTAATTAGGGTTTGAAATTCTTTGACACGCTTTTTGCAACGTTATAAATGTTGGGAACTTGTTCTCAAACCCAAATTAGGGTTTGAAAATACTTTGTCACACTTTTGACACATTTATTAGTGTTGTTTCTCAAGTGTTTCAAAGATCCTTTAAATCGAATTCTTTCCTCACTCACATTAGTTGTCTCTTTAAGCAATGCGATTGAGGTGAGATTTAGCTAGTAAAAGTTATGAAATTACATCTGTCATATTTTTGACATTTAATTTAAGAAAAGCTGTGGCACTTTAATTAAATAAATATACATATTTTATTAGGTTAATATTGCTCAATTTAAACAAGAATATTAACATAGGTAATTTTGGGGATTCAACTGTGGAATATAGCCCCCGAAAATATATTCAAATTACTGTATACTAGTGGGCAATCCATCTAGGAGCCTAAGAGATTTTATGTAAAAATCATAGAACATCTGGGAAGGTTGTTATGTGCGCCAGTGTTGTTCTGATGATTTTGTGTAGTGATGAATACTGATTAAATTCATCAATTTGACCGTATATGTTGGTCAGACATATAGAGAGAGGACAGGATATGCACCTAAGGGAGAGTAGGGATAAGCGCCTACCCGAGAATTCTTTATAAAATTTTAAAAATTTAGTATTTCCCAAACCAGAGTCTTGAGAGATGATTTACTATTTTATCCTTGTCAAAAACCCACCATCTATACTCTGAAATAGTTTTATTCAAGTTTTTGGATTTAAAAATAATTAAATTTTTAACTTATAAATATTTATATAATATTAAATTTACTAATAATTATTATTATCTTTATTGTTACAGAATATTAGATTTATTAATTACATATTATAGATAGAATTTCCAAACAAAAGATCAAACTAAATTAAATAATTATTTAATACTTACCCTTATTTTAATATAGTTTGAAAATGAAAAAGCGTAATCTTTAAACAATAAAATAGATGGAAAAAATTATTGGTATATCTATACTGGTAAATTTTTTCATTTATAAAATAAAATAGGGATAAAAAAGTAAAATTAGATATGAAAATTAGGTGGGACCACAACTTCTGTTTTTGGAGCTTTTAAAAGCTCCTTCTCCCCAATTTTTAAAAGTTGGGGAATTTTAAAAGTGCTTTGGTTGAAAAACACTTTAAAAAACTTTATCAAACGCTAGGATGAAAAAATATTACCATATACATGTTTTCAAAGTGCTTTTCAAAAGATAAAAGCAATACCATAATATTACCATATATATGTTTTCAAAGTGCTTTTAAAAAAATAAAAGCAATACCAAACTCAGCCTTATGGCAAGTTTGGTATTACTTTTTATTTTTTTCAACAAGCACTTTCAAATCGTACATTAGGTAAAAAAAAACATAAATGTGTCTGGAAAAGTTTTCTCAGAGTGTTTTTTTTAACAAAAAACCCTTGCAAAATTCCTTAACTTTAAAAAGATGGAAAAAAGAAGTTTTTAAAAACTCCAAAAGAAAAATCTATGGGTCCACATTAATATTTTTATTTGATTCTTTTTATACCAATTATATTTTATGAATGAAAAAAATTATTCTTAAATTTTTCTACCATTATTTTAATTTGTTTTTCAATATGATATTTATTATTTATTATTTAAATAATAAATATAAAAATGAATATTTAATATTTATTAACTTTTAATTTGATTTTTTTCGAAATTAATTTTTAAAAAATTGAATATCATAATTGTAAAAAACAATACTTTTTACCAATAAATAAATAACAATTATTAGTAAATTTAATATATATATATATATACACACAATTTCAATAAGCATGTGCATTTGCACGGGGTAGTTCATTGATTTTTTTTTAAAACATGGCTAGTTGATTGATATCATTTGGTAGATTTTGTTTTTCCTTTAATTTGACCTAGTCTCAATTTCAATATAATCATCAGAATGACAAAAACATTTAAGAATTACGCATACAATAATTTAAGCAAAAAAAGAAAAACTTAGCAAAAAAAGAATCTAAGTTGATCAACTAATTAAGCAACCAATATAAGAAAATTATATTTTATGGATAAAAAGGTGACCAAGACTTACAGTCAAGTAGTCACAAACTGTATTTCAACGACACTAACCTTGTCCAGCAATCCATTATCAAAAGTTCTTTTTTGTGTGTGCCAATATGTTCAATATGCTTCTTCCTTCTTTCGCATTTCCTTTTATCATTATTATGATTCATGACATGAGTGGTGTTTTGAACGTGTCTTTTGGTAGTAAGAAGATGTATGTATGGAGAGACATAGTATCAATGCAAACTTGAAATAAAATACAGAAATACATATCATCACCAAACGTTCTTTAGAGACATTTTACTTGGGATATGTCCTTTCCTTAAATCAGATGAGATGCTTCATTTGGGATGTGTCCTTTTATGAATCTTAACTTGCGGATAACATACTTCCATCAAATATTGTTAAATCTCTAGAATATCTCATGTATCGCCCACGCTCAAACGTTATAATCCTTCAAATATAAACCATTGATCTCAATTAGCCATATGAATGCAAGAATATTTATCTTAGTTACCAATATCCACAACCAATAACTTGGTATATATATTAAGTGTGGAATTACACAGATTTTGGTTGTTGCAATTTGCAACTTGAAATAACATCGTTGAAATAACATCCATAAGAATACAAGAACAACTAATGCTTTACCTGACTATTATTTATTTATTTTGTTAATATTGATGCTTTGCTTAATTAATTCGACTGTTGGTGGAGACTAAGAAGTTACTTGAAATAAAACCAAAGCTATTAATTGAACAGTCAGGTACCTGCATCAATGAATATGCTATGATAATGTGTGTGCCAATGAATAAAACTTGTTATTCTATGTACCAGTGGCACACTCTTTTTCATTCTAAATTGTAACGCGTCTCAAGAAAAAAATATCTGTCAGTAAATCGACATAATACAAACGATTTAACAAAGTGAATGGAGATACAAAGAGAGAATGTTTATATATTGTCGTATAAACTGTCACCCTAATCGTTTAAAATTATTGCTCAAAGGATATATCTTCTCGTATATTTTGTCGGACAAATATATAACAACTGTGAAAATTTTGTGACCAACAGATGTGTCCATCCGTAGATACTGTTAATATTTGAGCACCGTATCTTGCTATGCAGTTTCAGAGAAATAAGGAAGAATTTGAAAAAGATAAAACAGTCAAATAGTCGGCCTAATTTTTCGAATCCCTTAAATTTCTCAAAGATAGGATGTTTCCCTCCATGTTGATTTAGTTATTTTGTGTCACAAATATTTTACCGTTTCTTTTGAAGTCAACCGACGGATACATTTGAAGACTTTGGTACTCGTTAGTTAGTCAAATAACAGTTTATGATCTTTCAAATTTGGTATCTGACGGTAGATCCATCAGTTAAATTTTTCTTAAAATATAGATAGTTACCTATCAAATGTTGCGATTGTTGAGAAAATATGCATCCACTAACAACCAGGGGACATGCCTCTCCTTTATTTATTCTTAAAAAATTTCTATGCCATGTGGCTCTCTAGTTTGGTTAAAAATGTGAGAAATAATATAGTTCCGCCACATTGGCCTCAAGGTTCCCCTTTATACAAAGAAGTATTGATTATATATTAAAAATTAAATATATACTTAATATTTAAAAATTAAATTATTTTTGAATTCAAAAAATTAGAATAAGACTATTATGAGATAAATGTTTTTTTTTTGTCATTTGTTACAACAACAATAACTGAACCTGATATTTACCAAACACAATTTGATTATTATTTTAATCTGCTTTATCTTTTGGTTTATAGTTTACCAAATACTTAACTGTATTTTTTTATAAAGCACAACACAGTCATGCACAACAGAAAAACACTTTTACAAAACTCACAACAATACCAACCTAAGCCTTAGGCAGGCATAATTACAATATATTTTTATCCACATAAACCCTGATCTGATACACTTATGTTAGTTTCTTTCTATAATTAATGGGTAACAAAATGACATCGGACATCTACTAGATTGAGGATTTATATTTTTGTTCTTAATATTATCTTTTTTAGTATTTAATTATTTTAAAAATAGGTGTTTCTTACTTTCCAAGTTAGATTAATTAAAATTTCTTAGGACTAGAGTTTTATTGTTTCTTTATAAAAGGAGACAAATCTATTTTAGTTTTAGACATATTATCATTGAATGGATATTTGAGTTTTCTTCATAATTTTCCTACTTTTGCTATTAATTTCTCGATTTCTTGTTTTTGTTAACCGTCAAGTGGTATCACAGTCCTTTCCTTGATCCTCTTATTATTTTCATCTAATTTTCTTAATCTTTTTTGTTCATTCCACCTATTAAGATCTCCCCATCTTTTCGTCTAATCTATCAATTATTCATCTTTATATTTGTCGAAAAAATAATAATTTCATCTCGTTATTTTTGTCATCTAATGATATTTTCCCTTTCAGTTTTCACCTCTCATTTTTTATTTTCTCCTAATTCCCCCTTATTTTCAATCTTAGACTCTCCAATCATTAGTTTTTTTCGTTTTTATGTTTTCTATTTATTAATCGTACTTTATTCCATAACCACTAAACCCAAGCCCAACCACACGTACATACACCATATATTCTATTTTCCAGAATTTTTTTACTTGTTATTATATTGACAATGAAAGGCATCAACATGATATTAGAGTTTTGCACACTATATCATGTGTATAATAGATGTTAAGGTAGTTATTGATCAATTTTCTTAAAAAATATTTATCTTCGAAGTTAGCTTTGTAGTTTAAATAAATCGATTTCGGAAATTGGGATTCTAATGGAAGTTTACTTGTCTTCCACCTGAGAGAATATGTTGATGGAATTTATTTTAAAATATTATCCATGAATTACTACGACGTAATTTTGGAAAATCATGACTTTCTGATAATGTTAATGGTGTCATTTATAATAAAGAGGCGCATAGTTTTGATTTTATATCTGGCAATACACGTTATCTATATTGGGGTTGTCGATTATGTTTCCTCCTTCTTCACAACCTAAAATTTCACCAACATCAACGCCTGAAATACCTGAGATACTATTAGCATTTTATGAGTATTCTAATACCCATATTGAAGCATTTTATGCTCATATTGTTAATATTTGAAAGTTATCTATGAATATTTTTATCAGTCAAATGACTAATGGAAATTTACTAGTCAAATTGTTACCTCGGTTGACATCCGTTTTTTCCCTTCACCATCTATTATACAGTATTCATGATCATCAGCACATTCTGAAATATCTTATTCATTGGAAGGCCTCTGCAAAATATGATGAATTTGAGGTCCAGTTCCTTATAAAAATATTGAGCTTGATGTTGGACATGTTCTTCAGTTTGTTAATTCGAGACATATTTTTTTCAAGATGGCGGACAAGCCTAATGTTGGATCTACTAGAGGATTTATAAGGATTACAAAAATCTACCCCTATTTTAAAACCTGAAACACAAGTAAGATCCCATTTTTAAAACATTATATATATATCCCCGTCGTCAGGGTTTCATCCAAGAAACCTTTAGTGGACAATCCATGTCGGCACTGGAGACGTGACCAGAGAAATTCCAGTGCCAGATATCAAACTGTATGCTGAAACTTCTATTTTACCCTTTCAACCTTACATGAATAACGTCGAAAGTCTCGTTGGCTTTCTATTTGCATCTGTTTTTTCAACTGGTTTTTCTTTGAAGTAAAACAACCCTTCGATAATAGTATGATAAATCGAAGATGAATTAAGGATTATTAAGGGTTGTTGTTGTGGATCATAGGATACTTGGCATGGAGAGTTAAGGTTTTTGGTTTGACTACACTTTGAAATAAGCTAGATCTACTTCACTAATTTGTTGAATAAGTCTGCAAATGAAGATGTAGGTTGAAACCTAGAAAGCTAGAAATCATCACGAACTTTTGATTAAAAATTGGGATTTTGTGAATTTCTAAGTTAGGGTTTTGAATTAAAATTGAAGATTTCTTCCTAACTTGTGATTAATCTCTAATTCATGGAAATTGATGTAATGGGTAGTTGTCAATACCTTTGAGTTCATCATCATAATTGTAATCTTTGAATGATATCTTAATAGTTATACATCATTTGTATGACTGTATCTTACTTTTACGAACAAAATCTATTTGTTAGCTTAATAAGCAATATATATTTGGTTACGACTGGCGATATCAATTGAGGATTAAGCTAACAAATATATTTTGCTAGTATTGTAATGTAACTATCTGTGATCAATATTAATAATATATAAAGTGATATAAAAGACCAATTTATGTTTATTGTATAATATTAATTTTATGGTCATTGGGAAACCATATTTGTAGCATTTATACGTTTATAACGCTATAAATTCTAGAATTTGTTATTTTATGAAGAAAAAGTACTGGAGTTTGAATCTGTTGGGTGAAATGATTAGGGGTAAGTCAATATTTTGGGAAAGAGAAAAAACTTGGCAATTTTATAACTCGTGTTGCAAATGTATCTCGTTTTTTTTTCAAACATATCAAATATAACCTTTCTTTTTCTTTTACGTCCCCGTTTTTCTGAAACACCACTAACTGGTTGTTATCTGCCACGTGTCGCACTTTCTGTCTCTCAAACAAATACTTATTTACCCTTATAAACTTTACCCAACTCCAAACTAACCCTAGTTAAATTGACTGATTATATACACACGTGCAAATAATTTACATATTTAATGTAGCAAAAACTAGAAGTGAAAAACAATAACAAAGAATTTACATATTTAGGTATTTCAGTTGTAAAAATTCTCCTCTTCTCAAATACATGTGATGCAACACATTATGGATCTACACTCCCATTCTTCCCAAATTCATCCCCATTCCTCCCAAATTCATCACCTACACAGTTATAATGATCACTGGATCCCCTAATTTCGAAGGTCTTCACTCTAGACAACTTTCTTGCATAAATGAAAAAACTACATTTGTGAGCCTCTTTGAACTTACACACTGCTATAATCCTCAAACTGTCACTCTTCTGAAACTTATACTGGATTTGATTTCTCACAGCATATTCTCTCAAAAACCTCTTGAAAGCTAAGTTGTCATTAAAATGTAGTCCAACTCTTACTTCACCATCCGGTATGTCCTCAACCTCTTCAAATTCCAGAAATAATTATCACTCCTCTCCCGAATCATAAATAACTTGAGAAACAACTGGGTTTAGTTCCAACACTTTATCGAAAGAACATGTGAACAAAACAATTAGAAATCCATAATAGAATCAAGAATAGTTAAAAGATAATATCAGAAAGACCAAAAGGAATTAATCATGCTAAATTTTTATAAAGGAGTTTTAAGTCCATGTAACCAAGATTAGTATATATACGTTCATTGAAGTACTACAATCATCAAAACAGATTAAATTAGTAACCCAATAATGATTTCAAATATAAATTAATGAAAAAATAATGATTTCAAATGCATTTAACCAACACATATTATAATAACAAGCTAATGTTTCCAGAACCAAAGGGTCTACAGATTCTTTATTACGGGTGTCTCTAACAATTGCTATAGGTAACATATGTATTTCCTAAACATATTTGCACTTTCAGTGTTTTCCCATATTTCAAACCACAATGTTATTAGCGGGCTATGCTATTAAGACAGTCTACTAATGCAATTGTTTTAAATTCTTTTGCTTAAGTAGGTTTGACGTTTAACGATAAAGAGTATATATAACAGAGAACTAAATAAATTTAGGAGTATGATACGTTTATTGTGCGTGGTTTAAAATATGGGAAAACACTAATCTTTGATAATGATGTGTCCTAATTGTATATCTTAGTGTATCTCTTTCACATGTGAGACATCAAATATTCGTACAAATAACTATTTTATAATTCAGAAACCTTGGAGAGTAAGTTCGTCTAAACCTTAAAACATTTGTATTGATAGAATTACTTTTAAGTTCGAGAGATCAAAGTCACACAAGATTGGCCTAAACCAAGATATAATTGTTCCAATCTTGCTTCGGTCATAAAGGAAAGAGAAGAGTTAGTCTTAGAGAGGGAAGCAGAGGAGGTGTTGAGATTGGAGTGCCATTAGGTGTGATATGTTTTTATTTCTACGGATGATTCATTGTGTATAACTGAGAGAATGCCTTGATGAATATCAGATGATAGACTTGTTCTATTTCGTACGTTCTGTATTTACGTTCTGTATGTCCTTCGTATTTCAATAGATTGAGGAATCTATTTATAATAGCATAGCAGTAACCATTCACCTTTCCTTGTAGGAAGTGGTGATTGTGAAGTAGTGGTGAAGTGGAGGTGATGGAGAGTGTGTCGAAACCGTCCCCACTTGTTTGAGGATGACTGGATGGTTACACACCCATCACTCATCTATTTAGCTAACCGTCGAACATTTCAGACACTTCTCATAATGTGTGCATTGCTACACCGCATTTCGTAGACCGCCAGACCAATATCTTAGTGAATATCCCCCCATTTGTGACATCTTTGATGTATCGTATGATTTTTAGTAGGAAATACTATTTAATGTTAAGTCGAGTTGTGACTTGCTTAGTCAAGTTAACTTATGACTTGTCATGCATGGCTAGCATGAATAATGAATCTTGATGAGCCTGGAAAGACTAGTGAGGCTTGTAAGGAGCAGGTAGACTGAAAAATAAATATATATTTATTTAAGCCTCATGTCCAGACTCTGATGTGCTCAAGTAAGCAGTGAGAGTCTGAATGTGTCAACCAGTATTAACATGATGAACTGAATAGGTGATGCCGGATGCAGTCATTGAGTAGGCCGAACACTGCCTTTCACATCATCAGCAAGAGGTGATGGATGGTCATGAAAGAGTGAAGAAGAAAATATTTCAGTGTTGAAGTGACTAAGCATATGTAGTCGGACATATGTGTGAGTCGCTTAAGTGTATGACACACTTAGTAAGTCATTAACTAGGGCTTGTCATGCTTGACTAGCCTGATGAGTCTAACAATACTATTTTGTAAATACAATCAAATTTAAAAAAAAAGTATATCTTATATTAAATTTATGAAGAACAATGTGAGTTCACATAAGTCAATTAACACTGATGTGTTGAATATAGAAAAATAGGTGTGGCATGCTGAGTGCAGGAATATGTGAGGCATGCTAAGTACGCAAATATGTGTGTGAGGCCAAGTATGAAAATATATCTGTGACGGCCATGTATGAAAATATATGTATAAGGCCATGTACGAAAATATATGTGTAAGGCCATGTAAGAAGATATATGTGTGAGGCCATATATGGAATTTGCAACACTTATAATCGTTTCATAATTAAATTTGGACCGTAGTACACTTGCCTAGGCTTAGGCATCAAAAATATGTCGTTTACAATGCTTATAAGCGTTCCGAACACTTATTTTGGACATCCATGTATTAAGCTAAGCATGTTCGTCTATGTTAGTGATTTCCAACGTTTATAAGCGTTGCAAACCCTTAATAGGCCATCCGCTCATCCAGTTTAGAATGGTCGGCTAGACAAGTTGTTTGCAACGCAAAATCAAATATTTGTCGTTTCCTTTGCCAAATTAGGGTTGAAAAGCTTTGTTGGCTGTTTGAGACACTTATAAGTGTTGTGGACCCAATTCTAGAGTTTCCTAAGCCTAGAATTAAATTCTTTTTTTATGCCATTCACGTTGGTTGCTTCCTTAGGCAAGGATTTACTTGGCTGAGGTTAAATTTAGCTATTAGAAGCTATATTTTGTGCTTAGCACGGTTTTGGCTTGATCTCTAAGCACAGTTGTGGTGCTTTAGTCAAGCAAATTCATATATAACTTGCTACATACTTTTATACAAAATTGTATAGGCATTTTTAGTAAGTCAATATCATTCAGTTGAGCATGAATATTGACACAAGGTAATTTTGGGGAATTCAATTGTGGAATATAGCACCATAGAACACTCAGATAGCTCTATAATAGTGGACAAACCATCTAGGAGCTTGATATTTGTTATGTAAAAATCATAGAACATCTGAAAATGTCGTAATAAACACCAGTGTTATTCTAATAATTTTGTATAGGGATGAATAATGATTCATCTAATAAATTTGAATGTATATATGTATTTATAATTTAATGAGTTCATCCGGGTGATGCATTCATGTGATTACATACATACAGAGAGAGAGACAGGGATGAACACCTACTTTAAAATTCTTTGCAGAATTCTGAAGTTCCATATCTCTGAGACGCGGGTCAGAAACATATTCCTTTACTATTTTAGCCTTGACTAAAAACCCACCATCTACATTAGGGTTTACAGTTTCTCTCTTTTCACGCCATAAATAAAGAGGATTTACAACCATATCTGAGAGTGAATAGTGTAAATGAAGAGAAATGAGTGAAAAGTGAAAACCAAAGCTTCTTTAGATCTTTTCTTCAATAGATTTGTTTATGTTAATCACGACCCTTGATCTCTTCCTAATATGTATCTAAGGAATCCTGGCCGTTCTGCATGGGTAACTATATAGAATAATCTTTTAGGGTTAGAAAAGGTAAAAAAAGGTTAAAGAAGGAAAACAAGTTTTTAAAGTTACAGTGTAAATTTTGCTACGTCGGAAAATAAAACAACTAATATTAGAATGGATGGCATACTAACGGGGGTATGTAAACCAACGAGGTTACAGGGACTTTTATGTAAATTTTGAAAAACCAACGAGGGTATATATGCTAATCGGACCTAAAAGTGGGGTTATATATGCATAATCCCCCAAAAAACTTTCCATGTAGCAGAAAACTCCTATTAGTGCTTTTTTGAAAAAAAAAATGGAAAAGAGAAAACGAGATCATATTTGTAATGTTCCAAAAAATGAGGCCATATTTGCAACAAGAGTAATAAAGTGGGGGTATTTCAATAGATTCCCCCCCTAAATCTAATTATTTTAACATGAGTATTTCGTATTTTCCAAGTTAGGTTAATTAATTTCTTCGGACTAGAGTTCCATTGTTTCGCTATAAAAGGACACAAATCTATTATAGTTTTAGACACATTATTATTATACAGTGAAAGCAGGAAGTAGTCTATCTTTTCTATCATATTTTTTATATTTCATGTTGTCGTTCTCCATCACGATATCATCTATGTTATAAATTAAAAATAAAATTTTATATTTCAAGTTGTCGTTCTCCATCATAATATCATCTATGTTATAAATTAAAAAAATATTTTTATGTATAAAGTAACAATCATTCATCACCCGTATATTGATATAAGTATTAATAATTTGTAGAATACAATTTTTATTTTCCAAAATTTTTAGTAAATAAAAAACATCTAAAAAAGGGAAAAAAAGTAAAATTATAAGAATTCTCTTCTAATATGCTCCAGCAAAACCATTTTGTCCAGTAGATGCATGTTGACTTATTTTTTCATTACCAACATAATTTGCAATATTATTCACATATTGCCCCTCCTCCTCCATTTTCTAGCTCACCAATAAACGAAAAACATCCCTATGCACATTCTCGTCAAACAATTCAAACTTATTAACTAACTCAACAACGATACCATTTGTTGCATCCTCAACAACCTCATCATCACCGCAAATCCATGAGTAAAAGCATACAATACCATAAATTTATTTAGAAAACCGCGTGTCTCACAATGAATCTTATAAAATGTTAACACATGTTATTTCCACAAACGCATTTAAGCATGTTACTAATTATTATCTATTTTCATTAGCAACAAAAAATCACGAATACCCTATCTCCGAATGTCCCCCTTTAAGTATTGTCTTCCTAGATAGGAAACTAAAAATAATATCATATGTTTCGTTCTTCAATTTTCTAAATATAGTTCTTATTAAATCATACACGTAAAGAATGAACCGGGAACCAAGACACCGCATGATGCATAACAAGGTTTGCCCCAAGGAGAACATTTTATTTGGAGATGTTGTAAATTTCCTTCAATTTGTATAATATTGTAATTATCTAATGCAGGGTATTAAGGATCTAAGGTATATATATGTGTGTGTAAATACTTAATTATAAGTATGAGGAATATACTGGTCGGAGTCCGACATATATCATCTGAACGACTATATCGATCTTTGAAATATTATATTCAATGAGGTCAAATATGATGGTTGGATCAGTTTTCATCCAATCTGATTAGAGTTGGTTTGGATGATCAATTTTAGCAAAATCGATTAAACTCTCAACTCCGGTATTCAATTTTTCAAATCCATTTTATAGTCGGAACCAAATGCAAAATAAATAAGACTCTTATAAATATGTTTTGTAAAAAATAATAAAATGATCCTGATAAAACATAACTTACCCTTAAATAGAGAAACAAACCTTAAACCTTAAATATTTTTAAACAAAGGTTTATATTGAAAGTAAATATAATAACGTGTAACTGTAAATCATGATAAAATGGACCGGTTTAATTCCATATGTTTTCACATAATGCAATTGTCCGTGATCTATATTGGTATTGAAATCTAATTCGATCCAATAATTTTATAGTATGATCTTTTGGATGTGGTTGGATCAGTTTGATTGGTCGGTTTGGATGATCCATATAAAACGCTAGTTATAAGTACAAGAAATGGATTAAACTAATTATAAAAACCTATCTGAAATACATTAATAAAAACTATTAAATAACAAATAAACGAGAATATATTAATTTCTAATGATACATATCAAAGGGACAAATAATCTCGAGTAATCAATAAAATGAGCTAAAGACAATGTAGGTTTTATGTATAGAAACGGATACATATTGGGATATTATTCATAAATATAAATTTTACAACTTCCATATACATTTAGTGAAGTAATAATAGATCAGAAGTACAAACCCATAGAATTACAAGTTTTGACTCTTTTTTATTCTTCAATGATTATTAAAACGTTTCAAAGTTCGCAATTTCTTAGTCGGTATGATTTTTATCTTACCACTATTTCATTTTACCCATACTACACAATAACAAGCATTAGAGAGACCGACAATGGTGAAACTTATGTTAAATAGATGTATCTATCAAAAGTTGGCTAATGCATCGACATGTATACTAACGTGTAACAACAATATTAAAACTGTCCAAGTATGGGACTATTTTATATCCAAAATAAGCATTACTTGGATTCATAAACATTTAAAAATATGCAGTTTTTATGGTCCGAAAGGAACAATAAAGTAATGGTAAAGAGAAGAAGTAGAGAGAAGGAGATCATTATCGATAAGTTGAAACGCCTAATCTTCCAATGGGGTTATCTCTTGGACTGGTTTGAATTTATTTCTTTTGGAGATCTTATTTCAAATTAGAAAAATATAATGAGCTATAACGTTTAATTTCTTTAGTTGGTTTTGTTGGGCCTGGTTGATCAGGCTGTAACACCCTTTTCTTTTAATAATATCTAACCCTATTTACCTCAGAAACAAAAAAAAAATGTTACAACCCTTGACTTATCCGCACGTAAAGAAACCAGTTTTGCTACCTCACTAACTTATCCAATTAATATTACTATTAACTTTTCTTTTGATACACCAAAATATATTTCATAAGTAGTTTAAGAAACGTAAAAATCGATACATACAAACATGAGTTCCACAGTTGAATGTAATATTAAAAGCTTCCATTACTCAACTCTATCTATAACATTATATATTATTGCATTATAACCATAAGCGCACAAGACATAAATGTCGGTACCTATATCCCATGCTATTCACTAGGAATCCCCATCATACTTGACGATAATAAACATCTAACAACTTTTTTTACTACGGTCATATATAAATTGGTAACTGACATTGCCATTTTTTCATTTCATACGAGGAATTTGGCTTTCATGGCATTTTTTATTTTTTAACATTATCTGGCTAACAAGTGATAAGTTAAATTTTTTATGGTATTGGTCTAATAGCTCGAAATTTTGCAGGTCAATTCAAAAGAGCCTCCTGCTTTTGAGTGGAAGGTGCAGTCGATGCTGAGCATGTGGAATGCCTTGAATCTGAGCAAGCAGTAAAGTGGGCAATTGCCCAAGGACATAGGTGATGTGATAAAATATAGTGGTAAAATAGATTTGATTCTCGGACTTGTGAAGATTTAATTTCAGACCTAATTTTAACTAAAGAAAATAAAATAGATTAAAATAAAGATGACTTTTTATAAATATGGGGAAGAACTAGGATTCAGGATTCCACTTTTAACCAATAAATCAAGTGATAGTAATTTTAATCATGCAATTAAAACATTTTATTTTGATTCTAAAGCATTGCAAAAATAGATTTTCAAAACAACA
>JAJJMC010022364.1:2559849-2571593 GCA_023531435.1 Papaver californicum | reverse complement strand
ATCTTTTAAATCAATTTTCAATCAAGGCAATTAATCATAAATAAATTACATAAATAAATTAATTAAATACATACCACTTAATTATTAGAGAAAAAGCTTCCTCCGTCATCCCAGTGATGGTGATTAGCTCATTGTAGAGAAAATATGCTCAAAACAATCTTTCATTGCTCAAAAAGTGTTTACAATGGCTTAAAAGAAGTAACACAGCCGATTTGATACGCTTATAAGCGTTACAGTGAGGTGGTTCAGCGTGTTACAGGAAGAAGAAAAGGGAACATGAATAAAGATCGGACTTTAACGCAGCAAAGAAACGACTGCTTCAGCAGCTTAATAGACGACTGTTCCAGCGACACAGTCAGCGACAGTTTACTGAAGCCTTATGTTCTTGGTGTTCTTCCTCTTCACAGCAGCAGCAGTTTTTCCTGGAATTTTTCGGTGGCTTCCTGCTGCTCTCCCCCCCGATTTACTCCCTTCTCTTTAGTATATATAGGGTAGCAAACCCTAGAGAGTCTTCTAAAGTGATTAAAACTCCTAAAACGACTCCAACTCAATCTCTAATTAGTGTCATCCGAAATATAGCCGGACTCCATTTTTTCGTCCAAATTCACTTCTGCTGGCTATTTTTCCGGCTTGAAACACGTTGTTTGACGTGTTTTTAACTTAGTTGGGATGTCTAATTCACTTTGGCACAATTTGAATCACTCCCAAACTCTAAAATCACGTAACAAAAGACTTACAGAAGTTTCTCACGTAACTTCTTTCTTTCCCGCCATATCCATATATTTGAAATGAAAAGGGGTGCCCCCAATCCAAATTATGGGTGCCTTCAACAACTTTTGGAGCCGAATTTTCCACAAATATTTATTTCTCGAAAACACCTACAAAGACATAAAAAGCCATAATAAGTACAAAAATGAACACTATCAGATAATCGAGTGTAATTTAGACACAAAAATGTGTCTATCAATAGGAATATGATTTTTGAATGAGATTGTGAAAATCTGGTTAGAACTGTCAATGGAAAGGGTCAAAATGTTTCAGGGCAGTTTAGAGACATAGTTGAAGACTTACTTTGTCGTTTAAATCAATGATGCTTAGAGTTTTATGCACATAGATAAACTTGGTAATAATTGTGCATAGACTTAATAACTAAATTTGGTCGTAGAAAAACTCTTATGTTGGTAGGTTTGAGTATCAGTCTATTTTTGTGGAACAACCCAACAAATAATGTAATTTTTTTTCTAATTAATAAATCATTCATTTGCATTAAGAAAAAGGTGAAAAGTTTGAAAAAAAACACCAAGTTATTTACCTGGCTAAATTGAGACCTACCCATTTTATTTGCGGCCTACTCAGTGTTGCTCATGACTATTTAGTAGGATAAGGGATATCTAATTTTGGTCAAAAAAATAGCAAACTACCCTCTACTATTTAATTAACTATAATGTAAATACAAAATTCTTTACATTTTTAACCACTTTCCAAATTTATTAAAAACCTTAAAAAAGAACTTTATATTTCCATCTATACTTTTCAAATTCTAAAAACCCTAAACTAACTTTTTCTTAAACTACCCAGATCTACAACCTCATTCGTTTTATAAGGTAAATCTTTATAAACCTGTTTCGTTTATAATATTCTTAATTCATACGTATGTTTAAAAGTTATTTTTTAGAAATCAAAATTTGAAAACTAACCAAAATCGGTTGATGTAGATCTACCGTATCTACCGATTTTGGTTATGTTCTTCATGAACATAAACAACATGCAGGCAAATCGGTGGATAACATACATGCTTATCCGCCGATATATGTTGATATCATTCTTAAACAAATAAAATATCCAGAATCAGTGGATACAACGGACTGTATCCATCGATCTAATAAGAATCGGTGGATAAGACACATATTTATCCACCGATTCCGGTTGATTCATTTTTTTGAGTTTTGTCCACCAATTATGGTTGTGTTCATTTTTTTGATTTTCTCAATCAGTTAGAATTGGTAGATAATCACATGTCTTATCCAATTGTGGTGTGTTCATTTCCTATTGCCTTTTATGGTAAGAATCGGTAGACAAGCATGAGTCGTATCCACCGATTTTGTTGTATTCATTTTAGTGGTTAAAATATTGTTTTTAATTGAATTAGTGATTGTTGATGGCTAGAACTAGTAGTAGTAGTTTTTGTCAATTAGTAGTAATTAATAGCACCAACAGTGATATAGATAATCTTTGTTTTTAATTTTTTTTGTTTTTTAATTTTTTTTCTTTACTCATACTTATCTTTGTTCATCAATTTATTTTTTGTAACATGAATAACAATCAGAAGGGGGGATCCAATTACGGATGTATCCGTCAATGCGATATAGATAGATAACCGCAGAAGGTTGTACATAGCCAATATAAGTTTGATTTTTGAGTCGAGATAAAGTTGGAGCAAGTTATGAACCTACCTGATCATCTTGTATTGGAGAAACTTGAAGAGTTTATTAAGGTTGCAACTAGCAAAAGAGACTATATTGCTTTGTGGAGAGAACTTGATCCAGTGTTGGATCCAAAGTTTTCAGGTAATGATGATGCTGATAATGGAGCCGATGTTGATGCCGATAATGCTGCTGATGATAATTGTGCTGATACGGATGATGCTGCTGATGATAGTTGTAAAGGTGGAAAAAAAGTGATAATAGCTATATTTATGGTTATTTATCTCGAAAACAATAGTTTATTCTTTTTAAGAAGAAAACAATAGTTTATGTTTTTTTCTAGGACTTATTAGGTTCGGTTTGTAATGACTTAAGGTTTAATTGGTTTTATAAATGAATGAACTATGGTTTAATTACGTCTTATGAATGAGTCAATTTGAACATAAATTATTCATTTTTTTGCAACAAAATCGGAGGATGTCATCCATGCGTATCAGCCAATTATTCCCCTTGTAGATAATACCTTTTTTTGTCTGTTTTTGAGATACAAACGGTTGGTATGGACGTGCATATGTGTCGATTGTAATTGGTAACAATTTTTCCAAAAATTACAAGTTCACAATCAACTAATATGTCACTAAATGTTAACCGATTCTGCCATTTTCTGGTTGCTTTAAAGCTATAATTTCGTTAGGGACGTGCATATGTGCCAATTGTATTTCGTAACCATTTCTGTAAAAAGATACAAGGTTACAATCAGCCTATGTGTCCTTACATATCAGCCGATTCCTTCAGACTTATGTGGTACTTTTTCTCGCACAAGGTCAAACTTTGGCTCAACGACTATTTTTTTATTTTTTCTGGAAATATAGTCGTTGGACCTTTATGCATATAAATAGGATAACCGTTCTTCATCATACACTACTTAATTCAAAGATATCATTCTCCATCATTCATGACTTCATTCAAAGAAATCTTACTACAATGTCAAAATCATCACCATTAACTACCAAGTCAATTGTTGTTATAGAAGAAAAAATAATCAAAAGAAACAAACAAACAAACAAATCAAGCAAATGAAAATAGATGTGGTTGTTAAAAGAGGGACCAAATGGGTTGGAATTTTTTACATCGTGTTAGATCTTCCCAAAGAGAGCCGACATAATATTTTATTATGAAATCTTGATAATACATGTCCTTTCATTCCCAAGTGGGATGGTAAGTACAAGAAACCATAACAACAATATATGGCGATGAGTATGGTTCTTCTTGCACATTAGCGGTTAGAAAATTATTTTACACGTGCACCGAGTTTCTAGCTAGGCACACATGGGACGGGTCTGCGATGCAAGATGAATATATTCAATGGAGGATAACCACTTAGTCATTTTGAAACTGCATCGATAATTGAATCTCATACCGGGAAATTAAGAGATTTTTATTTTATGCAATTTACTAGTGTAAGCAAATTCATTTTATGAAGAGTGTTCAATAAGAGATTCTGGGACATCATGATTATGGCAACCATTCATCACTTTGGAAAGCTTATATACATCATTGAGTCTATGTACTTTAATATTAGACGAGCATTCATGCTTATTTGGTTTAGTCATGTAGACCCTCGACGTCTTCTTTACATACGGTTTGTTCTTTTTCCTATGACTTTCAATCTTGTCATTTCTCTCGTGGATAATTTATAAACGATTACGCCTTGAACGATGGCCTAAGACTAGTTCACATTTATATGCCTTTGTCCACAAACTATTTCTTTGCCTCGTCCTTGTTTCCCCATACCAAATCAGTGTAATAGTGGACAAAAGTATCAGGTCCCAGCTGAGACACGGGTTCAGGTTGATCATCGCCGATCACTTGAACAATCTACAATATATATATCAAAAAAGTTAGGCCAACACAATTGGAGGATAAAGAACAATCGTGTTAACCGATTCTTAACAATCAACCTTTAGGTACATAAACATCTACTGATTTTACCTGGTTTTGTTTTTTGGAAAGAATTTCGAAGTGTTGGAATCGTCACACGTTAACTGACTTGTATGCCGATTCCATTATTCAATTGGCGGTTGTGGTGTTATCGTACCCGCAGATTCTGGGTTATGGGTTGGCAATAAACGCATTCAAAATTTGAAAAAATCCCACTTTTTGGCGATTATAAGCTACAAATACATATTTTGAGATCCTTAACACGTATACCTGACGATTGGAAGAATTATGATCTTCATTTTCCTGGTTTGATTCTTCATTTGCTTGAGTAAAATCCTTAACTATGCTTTGGTTTAAGTGTTCTTGTTCATCCAACAAATAACCCAAATAGGTAGGATCGGAATCACGATAATCTGATTGGCGATGTGTATATGCACCCACTTATTTATCACCACTAGAATCTATGTCATCACTACAAAATTTTATTTTCTCTATCAAAATCACAAAACCCTAGTTTTCCTCAAGTTCTTCTTCTTCTTCTTCAAACCTTTCAAAAAAACTCGACTCTGATTCTTACCATCTAACACTAACTATTATTCAATTTTGAACACTAATTGATTTAACTACTAATCAAAATAATTAACACTAATTAATCAAGGGTAAACTAGTCACGAACAAAAAAAGTTGGTTTTTAGGGTTAAAAATGAGAAACTAGTGAGAGCCTCCTCCTATCCACAGTAAACCCAATTCCCCCAATAGAAGAGAGAGAAAAAAGAGAGCCCCTTTTTAGTACTATCCCTATTCCTTTTATAGCTTTTCCTTCTAACAAATATCCCCTCAAATCCCCTAGTATTACCAAAGTGCCATTCCCAATCCTATCCTCAACTTCTCCTTTATTCCTTATTTTATCCTTATATTTCTATGAGTATTTCTTATAAGAGTTTGGGGTATGTCCCCAAGTCTATAAATAATCATGGCTTCAAGCCCAACTAATATAGGTGACTCCCCTTATCAATGAGTAGTCATTTTTCAGGTATTAACATTAGTCCCCTGACTGTTGAAGAGGCGTAGTCTCGTCAACAGTCATACCAGTTGATAAAATATTACTCAAGGCATGTATATCGAATTAACTAGATTTACGCAAGTAGAAGCGGAATATTCATAGCACATTATGCGATTAAAGGCGAAAACCCCTGATAGAATCAGCAGGTCTATAACATAGTCCCTATGTATCAAAGCGAATAGATTACGCATTATTTCAATTGAATCATGACCGGTTATTTTAATGTTTAACATGCTCACATACGCCATGTGAGGCGCGAGCATATGATGTTTGATGAGACGCCCAATCAGAGAGCGACTTTGCATATGAGAAGAAAGTTGGTGCTCAACTGTCATAGTGTGCAGTTGCAGATGAGGGCGTTAATAGGGTTGCACTCTTTTCCTTCAAAAATCATGAGTTCTTTTTTGTGGAATTATAACGCGTTTCAAAGATCGACTCTTTAACTATGAAGGTCATGGCCTGGAAGGCTATTGTACTAATTATGGTGATGTTAAAGGTGACTCTCATAGGTTTTGCAATCGAACACACGTTATCTAATGTTGACTCGTCAAATGTTTTGTGTTAAGGATTGTAAATTGTATTTAGTGTTAACATTAACCGTTATAGGCTTATATCGTCGTGTTAGTCAAAGGGAATTACCCGCTACGCGAATGAGTTATACACCATCTAGTTTACAATGCTGAAAACTATTATGAGAAATCGGTGTATTGGATATTGTTTATTACTCATTCCCTTTGAAGCATTTTGGCATACAAGTGAAAGGTTGAGAATACTGATGGTGACGACGCGTTACTGTGTTATTCCGAGTTAATAAGATTTTTAATTTCCGCAACATAGTTTGGCATTCATTCCCCAGTGTTGAGAAGTTTGTAAGGAGCAGTTGATGTTAGTGATTTACACGTCTGTTTGAATGAAATTCTTTTTAAGATGCCAATCGGGTTTTCGATCTCGGCTAGTAATAATCTCGATTTATCAAATGTAGAAAGCATATACTTTGTTCGTAAAGGGTTGATATTATGCGCGATGAGTATTTGTGTATTTTCGTATGGTGTTGTGAACTCAGTGTATGACTACGAACGTTTTGTTATGAACACTTTGAGTCCTTTGACTTTTGTTATTTCTATTTGAGCTCGTATTACTAGTCTGCTTACCTTTCCCCCGGGTTTTTTTTTTAGAGACAGGAGGAGAGCAGCATAACTGAGTGTAACTCTACTTCTCTGTAGAAGGGGTGGTTCTAAATTTATTATGGAAGGAACAACTCTTATTTCTCTGTGGGAGAAGTGGTTTTTTTTCATGTCTCACTTAGCATCAAGTCGATTTATTTCATATCCTGCTCGATATCGAGGTTGTTTCATTTCATGTCTCGCTCGTTATCGTAGCCGGCTTAATTCATGTCTCGTTCGGCATCGAAGCCAGCTTATTTCTCTTTGGAATGAACGACTTCGACTTTACTGTGAAAGGAGCGGCTCTTACTTATCTGTGGAAAGAGTGTATTATAACTCTAACTTCTCTTTGGAAGGAGTAGCTTTGACTTCACTATAGAAGGAGCGGCTCTTACTTCTCTGTGGAAGTAGCATATGATAAATTTACCCAACTCTGACGAAGTGGTTTACAGAGAGAGGCTTATTTGGTTGAACAGGGGCTTCAATTATAACACTTACATGGGAAAAACCGATTGACCATCTCAAGCGAATATGTAATCTTATATGTTAATGGGTTATAACTTAGCTTTTACGCTCGACTTTCTCATGATAGCGAATAATTACTTCTCTTTGGGCCACGTTTATAAGGAATGGTAAAGTTCGTGTCCCGCGTTTTAGAATGATCGATATACTAGGTATTGGGTCAATTACATATTTTCTTTTGTTATACCTTAGCTTTTACGTACGATTTTCTCATGCTAGCGGAATTTTATGTTCTCTAGTGCGTCATGAGCATTTGGTGAATGACAAATACATATTTGTGCTAAGTTTTGTCTATATCACGCGCACTCTGAGTCGTGAAGATGGTGCTCTGAGTAAATCAAATATAACCATCATCCTCATTTGTAATGAGCTCGTAAGAACTATGTTGCTACATATTTATATTCTGTCAATGTAACAGCTAATTCTTCATTAGAGATTTAAAAAAAAGGGATGTGTGAATTGTAATCGTGAACAAGGGATGCTACATTTCTAGGGGTAAGTCCACTCAAGCTTTTTTTTTTCACTATCGCCTGAACTAAGCGTAAATATTCTGACTGGCCAAATTAATTGACTAATCCAGCCTGTTATGATGAATATATCCGTATTAAATATTTATGCGTTATTGTTAGGTAGCAAATGTTGCTTATCAACTTATAGTTGATTTTTTTTCATTAGACTCATTCACCACCTTTAGAGTCAATTTATCTCGCAACACTCAGAGTTAGTTTCTCTTGCGATATTCAAAGTCGATTTACCTCATGATATTCAGGGCCGTCTCATTTCATATCTCGCTCGGCGTCGAGGCCGGATCGTTTCATATCTAGCTCGATATCGAGGCCGACTCATTTTATTTTCGCTCGACATCGAGGCCGACTCATTTTATATCTCGCTCGGCATCGAGGCCGGCTCATTTGGTGGGAGGAGTGGCTCTTACTTCTTTGTGGAAGGAGCTTATTTAAATAAACTGGGATAGAAGCCGCTTAAGCCGTTCTCACCGCCACAATCATAATTATCTGGACTAGGATGGAGGCTGTTTAAGTGTTTCCACCGCCGCAGTCATTGATGTTATGTGTTGGCTTGGTCGAACATAGGTGCTTTTCCCTCTGCCGCTCTTGTGACCATTATTGTTGGGTATTAACTTGGTCGAACAGGGGAGTTTTTCCCTCTGCCGCTCTTATGGCATAGGATAACGAGGCATGGAAGCTTTTTGCTATGCTATTAGAGGAGATTTACTGTAAACACACAACTTCTACCCTGTTGGCTGTAGTTTCCGCTTGTATATTTGAGAAATTTACAAGAAAAAAACCAGATTTCACAAAAAATGAAAATCTTCCATTTTTCTGCACAAAACAGGGAAAGAGAATGAACTAGAACAGAGAGAGCCTGCATTTGCGAAGCGGCCCTAGAGATGACTAACCGCACAAGCTTCGTTTTCCAGCAGCTAATGGAACCGAGGTCATTTTAGAATGGTTATACAATGGTGGTCCTTATGAGCTAATTGTTCTACACTTCTTACTTGGTGTAGCTTGTTACATGGGTCGTGAGTGGGAACTTAGTTTCCGTCTGGGTATGCGCCTTTGGATTGTTGTCGCATATTCAGCTCCTGTTGCAGCTGCTACCGCAGTTTTCTTGATCTACCCAATTGGTCAATGAAGCTTTTCTGATGGTATGCCTCTAGGAATCTCTGGTACTTTCAACTTCATGATAAATTGGTGTTGGCTTGGTCGAACAGCCGCGCTTTTCCCTCTGCCGCTCTTGTGACCATTAGTGTTGGGTATTAGCTTGGTCGAACAGGGGCGCTTTACCCTTTGCCGCTCTTATGACCATTGGTGTTGGCTTGGTCAAACAGGGGCGTTTTTCCCTCTGCCGCTCTTATGACCATTGCTTGGTCAAACAGAGGAGCTTTGTCCTCTACCGCTCTTATGACCATTGGTGTTGGGTATTGGCTTGGTCGAACAGGGACGCTTAGTCCTCTGCCGCTCTTGTGACCCTTGATGTTAGGTATTGTATTGGTCGACAGGGGCGTTTTGCCCTCTGTCGCTCTTGTGACCATTTGTTTACATGTTTTAGACTGGAATGGAGGTCGCTTAAACCGTTCCCACCGCCGCAGTCATGATATTTGGACTTGGATGGAGGCCTCTTTATTCCCACCGTCGTAGTCATAATTTGCTGGACCGCGTAGCCGAAGATAATATTGATGCATATGGGCTTTTCGACGCTTTATGCATACTTTATTCAAATATTAGTATAAATATTAATACAAAATACATGTGCGTAAAACAAAACACTTGTAGCCAGGAATCATAAAAGACAGATTATATAAGGACGCATTGTAACAGTTTTGTGTACGTGGTCTAACATAATAACATGGTTTTGAAAAAAAATCACATGGGTAGTTATCAATGCTATCATGCTCATAAGATAAAGTATGGCGAGCGCGTAGAATGAATCATCCGAAACGATTATAAAATATACTAGTCCGTCATGTTAAAAATATCAGGCTAGTAAACACATCAAGTTAAGACAACTACACCGTCTTTTCAAAGGAATTACCACTGTTTAAGCACAACATAGTTGTTGACATACAACGCTTATTCATAAAGGTTGGCAAATACATGCTTTCATACTAAAATAAAAAAATTCAAAGTAACTACGTTGTGATAGTCGTGTAAAGTTTCAACACAACTACTTATCGAGCGGGTATACATATAATCGAACATGACCAACTAGGTGAGTAAAGTTAGCGAATGATGAGAACATTGATGATTCATTCATTTTTTTTAGACGCGTAACCGGGCTCTTTGTTGTTATTTTGAAATTCAAAAGAAATCCTATGGAAAATACATGCCGTTAATATAGTGCTAAGGAAAATTAGTTTAGATGGGCACCATATGCTTGATAATTTTAAATGCAAAACAGATACCGCTCGGGTAATCTTGAATAGGAGGTACATAAGCATAATAGTCTTACCAGTTAGATAGAAGCGCCTAGGAAAGATGAGCGGTACTGGTGAGATTTAGCATAGATAAGCGGCAATAATAAGGCGGCTGCTATTTCGCGTTGGTTAAGTGATGATGTTGGTGGTGTCATACGAGCGGAAAAGAGGGAGGTGGCGTTGGTGTTGTGAGAAAAGCTGGATTGGCTTTGTTGTGCTTGAAGTTGATGTTTAACTCATCAATATTGCAATGCCCCACGATGAAGCCCCATTCTCGGCAGTCCTTCATTGTTGGTTGAAGTTCTGCTGCAGAGCATTTTGGAAGTGGTTTGAGATAGGCTTCCCATCCCAAGACCTTAACAAATGCAACGGTTGAGACTTCAAAGTGATTAATAGGTGGATTAGTTGTAGTAGTAGTCAGCATAACTTCTGTTAACTAGTAGTTCCAAGAGAAAAAGCAAAGGGCTCTTAGTAGCAGTAGCAGTCCATGCTTTATTCCGCCTCCACCATCGGTTCGCATCAAGTACAGGCAGTTGAGTATGTCCCCCTTGTAATTCTCCAGGCTTTCCCGGAAAGCTTCAGCTTAGCTGTTCAAGTAGCGCTGGTGTAGTCGAGCTTTTCAATGAGCAGTTGCTTTTGCCTCTTGTGTATGAATTACTCCTTTAGTACCTGTTACTTACATGAACATACATTAATTTTAATAATTCAAGTATACAGATTTGCAGTTTCAGATATCACTATAACTGTTAATTGAAACATAATAAGCTTCAAGAGATACTAAAGCTTAGTTTTCGTAACAAAGCTGGGGTATGACTTCAAGAGTAAAGCTAGGTTATATTTTTCTCTTAGCAAGCTTGGTGATGAGGTCGGTTATGTCAATCTCAAAGCATACAACTGATAGACACATTTTAGTGTCTAATTTGCACCTTAATTTCTAGTAAGTTAGTATTCGATTTTGCGTTTATTACGTGTTTTTATGCTTTTATAGGTACATTAGAAGAATAGAGATTTGTGGAAAAATTGGCTCAAAAAGTGATAAAGGCACCCAAGGACAAGTACTATTGGCACCCCAAGAATGGATAAGGGACACCCCAGAATCGGCCGAGTCAACTCAGTCAACCCAGCAGGTCACTCAGCCTGAGTCGCCGATCCAGCTCATCGGGTTTCCTGTACCAAACAGGAAAAGGAACTGGATATGAATTTACGGATTTTTTGTGGTTGTTTTCGATTATTAAGAGACCCAATTGCAAGTAGAATTTCATACAAGTTATAACACGTCGAGAAACAGCAAAGAATCCCGAAGAATTAGCTCAGAAATTGTGAACTTGGCCGGATTCCTGTTTTAATAAGGAATCGAATTTGGGAGTTGTTTGAGAGAGTTCTATTAGGTTTAGAACTCTCCCTAGGGTTTGTAGACCCTATATAAACCAAGAGAAGCCAAGAGAAATCGATACGCAGCCCTAGAGACCAATTCAGAGAAATTCCGGCCATCTCCGTCACCGTCCGATCATCTGCTGCTGCACCGGCCGGCGTGTTCTTCATTCAGTCATCACCGGGAAAGACGACTCAGCAACATCTACATCTGTTGCTGATTCAAACTGTTCTGTTGCCTATTCTTTCTTTTCCTTTGTTGCTTAGAACTTTCTGTAACAACGGAACCATCTCTGGATACACTTATAAACGTTTCTGTTCAGCTG
>JAJJMC010022364.1:2536844-2551173 GCA_023531435.1 Papaver californicum | reverse complement strand
ACCAATGCTCAAAAGGATGAGTTACGGTTGGGTTTTAAGGCAAAACCAACCGTAACTCTGTGTTGAAATGGTGCTCTTCATTTTCTTCCAGTTACGGTTGGGTTTTCAACAAGACCCAACCGTAAGTCTGGATGTTCTTGGTGTTACGGTTGGGTTCGACATGAAACCCAACCGTAACTTTCTCTGAATCATAAAAAATCAAACTTTCAAATCGTGATTTCATCTAATTTGAGCCATAAAAAGATCAAGAGTTTAATCTAGAGGTATCTAAATGCTACTATGGTTGATTGAATCAAAATCTAGGGTTTAAAAAAAAACGACAAAATTTTCTTAAATTTCATCTAGTTTTTCTTCCCACCAAACACAAATTTAAAAAAAAAAAAAATTCAAATCATTTGATTAGGTAAAAGATTATGTTTAATTAATCATCATTAGTTTAAATTAATCTTAACTAATTAATGTAATTAAGATTACTAATGAGGGGTGGTTTGGATATTGTGAAAATATTATGGATAAAGGATTTTTGTGTTTTACTTCATAATGTCCCTATTTCGTCTTATTAGAGGAGCCCCTCAATCAAATTTGGAGCCCCTATATCTCTCTTCAACTTTTAACCCGGGAAACTCGTCTATGCAGCGTATGGACCAAAATCTCTAGGCACCTTTCCCGTTTCAGCTTTGCATCCTATGTTTAAAAAAACTGAAACACTAGAGGTGGGACAAGAAACACCACCAAAAGGGTTGGCACAAATGTGGGCCCAAGGGACGGGACATATGTGGTGTCCCTCCAGGGTTACACGAAAAATGCACCCTCTGTCCCAACTCTAGTCGGGTTGGAAAAAAGTTTTATCCAATTTTTTTGTGCACACCCTGACGCTATTTGAGGACTGTCCTATTATCTCCACGTTTAGAGTTTCGAACCTTGCTGTATAATTTTTCATATTAAATCAGTTCTTATATTAAATCAGTGATGGGATTCAAATATTATATATTAAAATATTATATACACACTCGTTAAGAAATGTACTTAAAATTTACCTTCTATCTAAATTTGTTTTCCCACTCGAATTATTCGGATGACCCTAACAAAAAGTGTTGTTTGTTAAAAAAAATGATTGCCAAATATACCAGGCTACCTAAAGGTCTACCCCTAATTGTTTGAGGTCTATTTAATTTGTTGCCCACCAGGATAACTGGATAAGGGGTGTCTAATATGGATGAAACTACTGATTAAAATTTAATATTCTAATCTATTTTTTTTCCTTTTTATCAACTAGTTTTTTTTCTCCTCTCCTTTTTTTTCTCTCTTAAACTATTACATCATCTATAATCCACGATTTAAAAACCAATTATTTATTTGTTTTCTCTATATAATGGCGATGATAAAACGAGTAAAGTATCCCACATGAAGTACTCAACCTAGTGACAGTAATGCAATTATTGCACAGCGACTCGAATAAAACGATTACGGATGACGAAGAAAATCTGAGCTTAAAATACAAACACAACAAATGGCTCGAATCAGATATTTTTTTATCAACTCATTCACCTTAATTAGGTTTTATCAACATGCATATACTCAAAAATTGAAAATTATGAAGTCTGGATTTCCCGTGATAACCAGAATTGGTGAATGTTCATTTCCACGATCGATTCATGTAATAAACAGTCGATGTTCATGACCACGTCAACCAATTATGTTTGATGTTATTCGTGGTTGAAGAACATCAACACAAGATCGATTGATATAGCCATTTATATCGGTCGATTATGGTTTCAAGAAAGTGAACATGTTTTTGTTGGTAGAATCGGTGGATGTACAATACCCATATAGATCGATTATAAAGTGTGCGGAATGCCCATAATCGTTCAATATAGGTGGTTATATAGACTGATTATCTGTGGAGAAAATACCCAATTTTTATGGAGGCTTTTTAGCCTAGAATCGGTTGTTATGATACCTATATTGACCGATTTTGTAGTATAAATTGATAGGAATCGTTGGATGTTGATGTATCGTGATGGCCGATTATAGTCCTGGAATTCATAAATTTATTTGAATTTGATTGTTGTTTATCCTGTATTGTCATGCTCTTTAGGGAAAAGGGAAAGCAAGCGAAAAAAGAGATCAAAGAAAAACCATGATCTTGCTTCTCCTCCGAGTTTGGGACCTCGTCTGGATGACCGTAAGAATTTGGGGGCTAAATATCATAGGGGTTTGGCGGGCAAATCTAAAGAGGTCCCCACCAATGAACCAACTCAAATGGAACACCAAAGAAAGAAGAATCTTCTTGTGATACAGAAACTGATAAATATCAAAGTGAAGAAGTAAGTAACGACGTCTAAAACGAGAGTCATAATGAAAAAGAATGAGGAGGTGGAGAACAATAACAACAAGGAGATAAAGCTAAAGACACAAAGGCACAAAGTAAAGAAGAAACGAGAATACTTGTCAAACTCTAAGTTGATGTTATGTCGCTGCGTCAATGATCCTATTCATGGGTTACCCGGTGATGACGAGAGTTTCTATGTGCCTGATGCGTGTCGTAGGTGCAACAAATTAATCAAGATGTTTCCCACTAATTAACTAGTAATATAGCGGTAGTAAGGATTATTTCCACATAGAGTTGTAATTGATATGTTATTTAGATTACCAAAACTAGAGTAAATACTAAAAAGAGGGTTTTGCAGATTAATTAACTAATAACAATAAAAACTAATAAGAAATAAAAATGATTAGGGAATCATTCGTCGTTACCAAACATTGATTGAATTAGTATACTCATCTATCTTTCGTTAGAATCATTCATCACCAACCGTAAAATAACAGGTACGCTTTGCTATCCCCAAAACTCCTTATATCACCGGATAACATGTACGCTCAGTCATCATATTCTATCCAACTGAGCCACCTTGAGGTTCGCTTACAAGATGTAACTCAATCGAATGCTTTAAGGCTTTTGAATTTGGTTTGATCCCAGCAGTTAAAACTAGTATGCTTGGTTCACTTACTGATGTTGTCTTCACACACGATTGCTCCACAAAATCCCTCTGCAAGGTCTCACTTTTTTTACTTGTGTAGGAGATGCTCGACAGTTACGGATCGCTCAACTCTCTACTAGAATTAGAATGATCAGTATAATAACTTGGTTGCGCATCCAAATAATATATAAATCAATCATAAACCCTAGATGTAGTAAAAAACAATCAATAAATAGTTAAAACTCCAAATAAACTGATAACTAATAAAGTTTTACGGCCAAAACATAAAAATCATCCTTAATCACATAAAAATTAGCTAGTATAATAATGGATTTCATGTAAAATAAAAAAATTAAAAATCAAAACTCAAACCAAGGAAGCAGCTGATGGTGTAGAGAAGAGTGGTAGTGGTCTTGAGGTGTTCGTTTTGTTGTTGTGAGAGAGGTGGACGTGAAGGTGGGTAGGTAGGGATGTGTAGGTTGGAGAGGAGCAAGAGCTCCTCTTTGTTGGTTGTAATTGCAGCGTAGAGGGATGTGTATCTGATTTGTAGCTTTAGTATCCTTTTATAGCTCTCAAATCTTGATCCAATATTCGAACATGATAGATAACCCTACAATCCTAGTTCAACTCAAAAGCTTAAGCACCGCTTAATCCCCATCATCCATCTCATAATTTAACGATATAGCCAACCTCTCTTCACTGAATTCTCTCTTTTAAACTCCTAATCAAACCCAGCGTCCCGTGTCCTAATTGAATGTGAACTCTTATTCGCATCTCAATCTTCTTTCCCTGACTTTTCACTACAACTAACTCCCCTGCCATCAGTTCACGTCAACGACCTCAACTTATCTTGAGCCATCAACAAACGCTTTCTACTACCCTGCAACCACCATTAAGCCATCAACTGCCATTAATCACATGTAAGTACTACCTTTCAAACCCTTTCCCTATTCCCTCGAGCATCATAGCCTCATTCATTGTAGTCTCTGCAGCTATCTTCTCGACTAGGATCAGCTCTTATATACCACCATTCACTGCCATGAATGGCTTGTTGGAGAATATTCCTGTAACAGTAAGCAAACCAAACAGAACTTGAAAAGAGTTAAGGGTTAGAACAGATAACACACTTCACAATCACACTAGCACAGGGAGATGGAGTCGCCTGTTCAACAGACTGCCCTTAACTCGATATTTTTCAGGCACACCTTTGGAAAAGTGTTGCTATACCTTTAGAGATGACAAATCGAATCCAGGATAAAACCACCTGATACCAACCCAGTTAGCAAGACTCGTTGGCCCGTTGTGAACTTAACAGTAGAAGAAAATGAAGAAATAAACTAGTGCGCATACAAAGCAAGAAGAGGGGAAAAGTCGTCAGGTCAGTGGCTGCGACTGGGGTAAGTAAAAATCTAACTTTTGTTTTTCTTTTAAAGAAGAAGAAGACTGTTGAATTTTCAAACGGTCAAAATTCAATTAATTAAACATATTTAATTCGAGATATTTAATTAAAAGATTTTGTTTATTAAACCTGATTTAATTTTATAAATACAAAACGGTAAAATATTTAATGTACAAAATTAAAATATAAAACTGTTGGATCTTTGATGGGTACACGCAAGGCACACGCAAAGCACACGCCAAGGCTCACGCCAATGGTCACGCCAATGGTCACACCAAGGCGCACACCAAGGCTCGCACCAAGGCTCGCACCAAGGCTCGCACCAAGGCTCGCACCAATGCTCGCACAAATGGTCGCGCCAAGGCTCACGCAAAAGCACACGCAAGCTCCGCAAGCCCGAGGCCCGCGGTGCTTCGGTGCGAAGCACCGCACATGTGTGCATTTGCCCACTAGTCCATATCCAATCCACTAGTTCTTTTTCCTTATATAGAACGTTTGTGGTAATGAGGATAAACTTCCTCCTTGGTTTGCCCAATATGGGACAAACCAAAGGTTTCTCATTCACTAAGAAGTGAAAATAGATGGCTTTATTTTTCCACCCCAAGTTTGGACTAGTGACCCTAGATCCCTTTAAGATATATTAAGTAACAAAATTCATTTTAAGTAAGAAATCTATTTTTAATTATAACAATCCCCCACATGAATGAAGAAAGCGATAAATCAGAAAACCGGAAAACGAGAAATACCTCTTAAGCAATAGGTGTCCATAAGGAATTGAACCTCTGCTTAGTGAGAAGTACCGGAACTACTTGATGGACAATGAACGCGATGTCTTGAACTTCCATGGTTTGGTGTAATTCATCAATAGCTCCTTACGCGAGATATCTCTTAAGAGTGCTGTTAAGTTCACGTCGTTGTGTACGTTTTGGCCCTGGACATATCCCGTTTCTCAGAATGCTCTAGAGAATCATCTCAATTCTCATAGGAAGCGACCCACTTCCTCATTCAGATAGATGAGTTCTATCAAGAGTGTTAACTGCTACACCCCATTTTAATCTTAAATTGAAACTATAGAACTCATTAAGACTTTATTATAAGTCATCCTCACATGCAGTCACACTATCAGGTCTACACCAAAGGGAAGGGACAGAGAAAATAATTCCCTGATAGTGTTTAATTTTTACCCCCACAAATTAGTTGTCTCATTCAAAACCTTGATCTTGGGATCTCCAGTCAGCAAGGTTGATTATCCTTCACGGCAAGTTTTAATTTATGAGCTTAAGTCCCATCCCCCTCGATGCATTACTAACTATCTCCTTGGACAAGCCTTTCGTCAAAGGATCCGCGATATTCTCCTTAGACCTCACAAAGTCAACAGAAATAACGCCAATTGAGATTAGTTGTTTTAGAGAATTGTGTCTTCTCCTAATATGAATAGATTTTCCGTTATAGTTGCTGTTTTTAGCATTATCTATTGCAGCTTGACTATCACAATGTATAGATATAGCTGGAACAGGCCTATGCCAGAGAGGAATGTCTTCTAAAAAAACATCTTAGCCAAGCGGCTTCCTCTCCTTCTTTATCTAACGCAAATAAACTCGGATCCCATAGTGGATCGAGCGATACAGGTCTGTTTGGAACTCTTCCAAGACACTGATCCACAGCCTAGAGTGAATACGTATCCACTTGTAGACTTACACTCCTCTGAGTCTGCTATCCAGTTTGCATCACAGTATCCTTCAAGAACAGCAGGGTGTCTTTCATAACTCAAACAATAGTTTAAAGTGTATTTAAGATACCTCAACACTCTGAAAAGTGCATCCCAATGTTCATGTCCTGGATTACAGGATACCTACTTAGTCTACTCACAGCATAGGCAATGTCTGGTCTTGTGCAGTTCATTAAATTATATAGGGCCCCAAGTCGTCCAGCTCATCAATGATATAGGGGTTTTGACCTTCAATAAAGAATTTAGTGGTTGGATATGACAGACCCCTTGTTCCTGCCTTCTACGAGAGATATTACACTACAAATACTTTGCATCTTTCGTTTTGGGTAATGACAATAACTAGAAAAGATGTGCAGTTGATTATAGTGTAGGAGGTAAAGCCGTGATGGGGACCAAATACGTGAATGAGGTTAATTGGGAGAAGATATACAATTTCACTTCGAGGGTGTTTGGTTGGGATAAGAATAAGACCAAGTTGGAGATGCTACTAGCAGGTCATAAGCTGAGAATATTCAATCTCAAGAGTTTGAGGAAGCAATTCTCTGGAACAGAGAAACTTCATAAAATAGGTGAGCTGACTCAGAATCGTACCAATGCTATAACCACTGCATAAATTCTCTACATCTTAGGATCTGTTGTCTTCTCTGACGCTTCTGATTCTCAGGTGCCACCTACATTCAGTTAGTGGAATCATTAAACAGAGTTCACGACTACTCTCTGGGAAGTGAGTGCCTTTCATTCTTGTTGAACGGGATGAGAAAATGTATTAGGGTAAATAAGAACCAATTTGGAGGGAATGTGGGTCTTCTCTAGGTAATTAAGGTGGTGTAGTTATTGTATTTCCTTTATCTTACTCTTTTCTTACATATAATCCTATGTCCAAGAACTTCATGCACAATCGGGAGTTATGTTTAGTCATAAACTACCGATTGTATTACTGGACGAAAATTTAGTGGTAATCGGTAGTTTCGTATAGGGTTAAACTTCCGATTTAGCAAGTTAGTGATACTCAAAAACATCCAACACAATCGGTAGTTACTTTTACACATAACTACCGATTATCCTACTGGATGCAAATGTACACATAATCGAAAATTATTATTTTTATGTAACTACCGATTGTAGTGTGTTCATATGCACAATCGGTAGTTATGTAGAGCCCGAGCCATCGATTATGCACAATCGGTAGTTAATTTGATTTTTTAACTACCGATTATGAACAATTGGGTGAGTTTAATGTACTTTGTGAACAATGTGATTCGATTAGTTAATTGGTTTTTTAAAACAGTTGAACGTAAAATCATTTCATGGAATCTAAAAGGCATACAGAGCGTAACATTATAGGAAATGAAATACACTTAAACATATAGGTTGAAACCGAACAAGGGAAGTTCTTCCAAAATCCGATAGCAATCCTCATGCATAAACTCCTCCCCGTGCTTATTTTCATATTGCTAGAGAGCCATCACCCACTGAAAAACACAAATCAATTATAAGTTTGAATGTTTGAAAACTCTTTTTAATGAACGACTTATTAACGTAAAACACGTACTCTTGTCATAGGCGATTCGGTGGGACGAGCTTGGAATCTCGATCTCATTTCCTCTTTCAAGTGTTCCAACCGTTCGAACAACTCCGTATACCTTGTCCTAACGCTTCTGGGCGTTCTCTGAAATTCATTTCCGTTTAAGGCGACAAAAATCTGAAACAAACGGTTCCGCCAAGAATCGACGGACTGCTGCGCCATCCAATTTTCATTAACGCCTCGGTTGTTGTTGATCCAATATGCAGTTTCGTACTCGTGCGACATGATCGTTGCACACGATCTAATAATGACCACATCTTCATCATTAGTGTATTGAAGAGCCATATTTAGTGCTTCAAAATCAAATGTGAGAATGAGAATGAGATTGAAATGGATATGGGAGATTGAGGTTGAAAGTGATAGGTGAGAATGAGAATATCCTTGAAAGGGATAGTTTCCTTTTATAGTGTTTTATTACCAACGACTATTTTTTCAAAAAAAAAAAAAAAGCCATTGGGTTGGGTCGTACAAGCATAATCGGTAGTTTAAGAATTTCTTAAACTCCCGATTGTGTACATTCAACATCAATCGTTAGTTTAAGAATTACTTAAACTACCGATTGTTAGTGTCCAGGAGTTTTGAAGACATTCCAATTTTCAATTTGGGGCAACTTACATAATCGGTAGTTTGTACAAAAATTAACCTACCGATTGTTAGTGTCCAGGAGTTTTGAAAAAAAGTGTCATTTCCAATTTGAGGCATCTTACATAATCGGTAGTTTAGGGTATCTATTATCTACCGATTGTTGTTTTCTTTTATGACTAATGATATTTGAGCAATTATTTAGAATGAAAGTACAATCAACGGCTAGTTTTTGAAATTATCCTACAGATACACCTCTTTTTTCTCAACCAAATACCACACACACCTAGTTTTATACACTGTACAAAACTCATTTAAGTATCTCCTCTTTGTAACTCACTCCATACCTCTACTTACAAGCATGGCAACATTTGACTCAGCTGAAGATTTGTCTATAACCAAAACATGGTATAACGAAACCCTACGTGAAGATGTCATAGATGGAAGGGTTACACCCGAAACCTTTTGGGGGAGATACAAGAGATCCCATGGACTCTTTTGAACAAAAGTATATATTAGACAAGTCCACCTTAAGCCCCATCACCCTCGGTTTGGAAAGATATAAGGTACACCACAGTTCAAATGGGGAGGTCTCCGGACTCAGATGATGAGGCATCTCCAGATCATATGGCGTGGTACAACAACGTTTCTCATACTTGTGTGATACGAATAGACGAGAGGCCATTAATCAAGGACCGAGATAGAGCTCTCGGTGCCTTGGTATGTAATGTAGTTTCTTATGGTTGACATGCCTTGTTAAATGTTTGTTGTTTAAAATGAAAATAGAAAATAAGATTCATGTGTCTGATCAACAAAGCAAAATCCTGTTTGGGAAGAAAAGAAAATGTTAAGGCGAATGAAAGAACGATTGTAGAATACCACACTCTGAGAATGAACAAGCTGGGGACATGTATGGGGAGACAGTGGAGACGGGGCCAAAAAGAAAATCTTGAGAGAGACAAAGTGCTCGGTGCCAAGGCAGAGATGACCAACATGATAGTGTCGATAATGATAGCGCTCAACGATGACCTGTTAAACGAGATCGTGGTATTCGTGGTGGTCGCAAGCGTGGTGTTGATGTTGACTATGGAAAAAAATGAATAGATTCTTATTTTTAAAACTTATATATTTAACTATGGAGTCAAAACTTATGTCTTTAACTTATTTTTGTTGGTCGAATTAAAACATGGTAGTTTTATTAGTTTATGAATGAATGATTTTGGTTGGTTTTAAAACTTTTGTGATTGGCTAAGATGCGATAAAATAACAACAATTTGGGACAAAATTAAGGTATTCTGGTAGTTTTTAAGCTATAATCGATCGACATGCACATATATATATATATATATATTGACCCATTATAGTTTTTGCCAAAAATTATTAGTTCACAATCGGCCGATATGGTCATACATATCAACCTTTTCTGGGGAAAACATGCCAAAAGTTTTCCAGGCTTACATAATCGGTTGGTATATGCATTCATATCGACCGATTCTGTAACTCTAAGAAAATGCCAATTTCAATTGGTTTTTTAGGTTACAATCGTTCGTTGTGAATAACCATATCGACGGATTCTCGATAGAGGAAACACTAATTTTTTTGGTTGTTTTTTAGGATACATTCGGTCGATGTGAACATCCATATCGAACAATTATTGTTAGGGAAAAAGCCAATTTTCGGGTTGTTATTTAGCCTCAAATTGGTCGATTTGGATATATATATCGACTGATTGTAACAAGCCATTTTTTAACATTTTGGTAAGCCACAATCAGTCGATGTGGACATACATATCGACTGATTGTGCAAAACTATTTCGCAAATTTTGATTTTTTTGGGAAAAAACTAGCATTTGGGGGACCTCTTTCCCAAGCTCAATTTTCCCCAAACTTGCACCTTTTATTGACTCCAACTTTATCCAGTACCTAAATAGAGTTGGAAAAATGACATGGGAACCGAAATAAGATATGTAGCTCGTTAAATCGTTCATTCCCATATTCCACAAACATCCAGATGAAATTTATTATATGTTTTGGAAGAGAGTTAAAGAATAATTTTATGAACGCATCGGGAATCTTAAACATTGCAAATGGAGAGACTTAGCGTTTAGATTTGACAACATCAAAAGAGAAATGCGAGAGTTCCGTAAAATTAGAAGAATGCTTACTGAGCATCATCCCCGAGTTTCTCGTAGCGAGAAAATGAGTAATTCGGCAACTTTATCCTTATTTCATCGTTTGATGTTTATATACTAATGTGTAATTTATTTAATTTTAGAACGAACGATTTCATTACCTATGGAAAATATGAAATGAGGAAAGAAAGTTTATGCACACAAAGGAATATAGTGTGTTGAACAAACATGCTCAAAGTTTTATTATCGATGTATTAATGTACGAGATTTAAAAATACGTGTACTAAATTATGTAATGCGCTAATTTCTTAAACTATGTAGTGCGCTAATTTCCTTAGATTATGAATGAAATTTTTTATTATGAAAGTGTAGCACAATCGATTAGTAAGGTCATCCATATATGCCGTTTAGCACAATAGGCCATTATATCAACTAATATTTGTTAATTTTTAGTGTTCTTCGTGGATAAAAAACACCAACCCATAATCGGTATACTAAGTCATCTTATCCACCAATTCTAGTTTGATGTTCTTAAAAAAAATCATATTTTCTCAGATTTTTTCATGTACTGAAACCATTAACATTGATTAATTTCACAGCTAACACAGTTAATATCTAATACGATTAGTTAACACAAACTAATCAGGGGTACATTAGTCATTAACAAAAATGGATAAATAAGGGGTTCTTTAAATTAATTCGTAATGATCTTATTTTAAGAACCCTCAATTGGAGAATACCCTTACAAATTGGGGATACTCAATTTTTTAAAAAACTCCTTATCCAAATAATTTAGTAATGACTAAATTACCCTTGAGTATCCTCCAAGTATGTTAAGATTAAACTTAGATTTTGATTTTATCTTTTTAAGTGTTAGTTATAGAAAAAGAAGAAAGATTTTGGGAGATTAATATGTTTGGTTCATGAAAATACTGACCACAGTCGGAATTGTTTTATGATGAACGTAATACCGACTTTAAGAAGTCGGTATTGCCTTCATCATAAAACAATACGAACATTTGATATTCCCCAATATCTAGTACATTCGGCATTGAAAAATGTTTCTCGACAATACGACTGTGATCAATTTCGGAGCAGAGAAATACAATTTTGAAAATTGTACAGCCGGCATTCCAATTAAATTTTGAAACAATACCGCTGTGGTTTGCTAGTAATGTTCGATTCAGCTTTCTCTTCTCCAAAATCTATTGTGCAGAGTCAATGAACCTGGTGCAACCAGATTTAAGCTTTGGAATCTCATTTATCTGATTGGAAAACAAAATCTCAGTCAACGATTTCCATTTTAATAGAAGATACAACAGATTAAGATGAGCTACTGTGTAAAAGATTACTCAATATGCCCACAAAACAATATTACAGAACGAGCATCAGCAATTGCCTCTCATCACAAGTTTAAGTTTCATCTAAATTTCACGCCTTCCATCACTCTAATCCCCATCTTTCCTTATTCACACTCTTCTCTTCGTGGGGTACCAACTTAAAATGATTCAGAATTTTTTAGCTTTTATTAGGGTAAAAGATAATATTGATATTTTATTATAAAAAAATATTCTCTTAATTAAAATTCAGCTACGTATAACCGTAAATATCCCTCATATGTGAGAGTATTCTGTAGTTTTATTTTACCTTATTGAGGAGCTTCAACTCTCAAATAGTTGGGGTATGCCTGAATTTAGTCATGCAGACAAATGACTTCCACGAAGGTGAATAACAATGGAGGTGTGTTGCTTTTATTTTGTTTATTAGCTGAATATTCTGGTGGTGCCATGTTATGCTGGTCTGAACAGGCTTTCGAGAGTCTCCAAGAAAGTTGTTATATTATTTTGACTCGAGATTTCATCACCCTCTATTTTATAATATTTTCTTTGAACTTTCGATTTGGAAAGATCTTTGTGATTATTCAGGTCAGGTCTGTGAATGCTACCAATAGTTAAGCTCCTCCCAGCGAGAAGCCATTGCAATCGTTTCTTTATTATCCAATTAGCATCAGAACTACAATAGTAGAGATTCTCAAGTCCTTTCCTCGACTCCATTCTCAAGTTTCAAAATCTCTTTCACCCAAGTACTACAATAATCAAATCAGGGAAAACATAAAGACACCACATTGAATTTCTTGTTCAAATTAGTAAAGATGTTCTATATTATCTTCAGTATCGAGAATTATACATACAAAGGCATGAAGATGTTCTATTTTCACTGATTTCAGTGACTAAATGCGACTTCATAGAGCTTTAAATAGGACCCAAGAATCCACTAGTAACACAAGTTTAACAAATCTACAAACTACCCCCGAGACATTCCACAGGGAACTGAACTTTTTAGTCCACATTTTTTTTAATACGCGATTTAGTGTTCACACAGTCTACGATTACATCTACATCTTGTCATCGTTGCACATACATGACTAAGAATTCCATTCAACAGTATCAGAGGTCTACACGGTGCAGAAACATTCCTACTAACTGAACACTAGTATTAAATGACCGGCTCATATATGCAACCCAACAAATTCCTCCTAAAGCTCCTATTTTGGGAAAGTCAGCAAGAGTTTCAAAACATAATAGTTTTAGCATCTTATGCTACACCTGTAGTCAGCAACATTAGGATTCTATATTTCCAAATTCATTTAGTAAACAAAACAAACGAATAACTAATTTCAAAGACTTAAAATAAGTGCTGATTCATATATTTTGTCAGCTTCATATGCATGTACCTATGTGCTATTGTTGATGACCAAAAATGCAATGGTTCAATTTGAAGTACTAGAAAGACAGAGATTATTACTTCGCAGAAGATTTTACCTTAAAAAGGTTATTTATCCAAACAAACACATCTCCATGACAACCCCTGACACCTTTTTTCTGATTTATGTGGTCACCTGCAGATTTTACAGCTAAATTTACAGTGAGTAAAAACTTAGTTGAAACCAAATCAAATTACTGTCTGTATATTTAATTGTCTTTCACAAGTATAACAGAAAAGGTGAGGTGTCATATAAAACCAAGTCCTTTAATGTTACTGCTAACCATAAATGTGTGTACATACATACAATTTGATAAGCAAGACAGAGTAACTTCAGAAGAGAACTCAAACCTGAAATGTTAGAATACAGCTCTAAGAAGCTCTTCGGGAAAAAGGTACGAAAATCTTCTAACCGGATACCTACTACTCCTAGTTGCAAATAACTTGAACAACAAAAATTTCGGCCAATGCGTATTAATAGAATTATATAGTTCGGTTCAAGTATCAGATATCAGTCTGAAAACTAAAAAGAGTGCTACACAATAGGGTGTGCATTCTTTGAAAAGACCCATAAATACTGTGTTGGACAGAACAGAACCTACACCACCTCTAAACTTCTTCAGAGGGAATAAACAAGCGGGCATCGATTTGGGATCAAGCTCCAAACACCCTCGCAAGCTCCCGTATCTCACTTCTGCAAACCGGAAGGCAGGAACTTGATGAGAGAATCTAAACAATTCAATCCATGGTATACCCATAATAAAATCATGCCCTGCTTCTCTTTTAGCCGTGAAAACAGTCTCAAAGCCAGCAACTTGAACCAAAACCAACACAATAAGCCAACGAACATCATACACCTCTGTTTATGCCAAAAAATCCTTTCGACTAAACAACCAATCAAATTCTTAGATACAATTTACATAACTAAGATCGAGTAATAAAGAAAAATCCTTTTATTCATTTCATAAAATCATTTATGAACAATACCATTCATCACCCAGGTTTTGCAATTCTTGGGTTTATAATCCTTACACTTTTCAATTTAAATACAGAAATTCTTACATAATACTACTATATTCCATAGATTCGTACCTAAAAATATTTTCTCTCTCTTTTCCAATTCTCCTTCTATATCTTATTTTTTTTCCGTCCCCTTCTT
>JAJJMC010022364.1:2448510-2531844 GCA_023531435.1 Papaver californicum | reverse complement strand
TTGATATCTTTAATAGTGATCCTGTGTTTCTCGCCTTTTTTAATCTGATTGCTTCTTAACTTGATCTTCTTCCACGTGTCATGCTTTTTTAATTTATTAACAACCTCTAGGATCTCAACTACATCATATTCACAATTCTTCAGGTCATTACATGTCCAGTCAGAGTTGAAATTCCTGTACATTGCCCATACCTCTCCTTTCTTTGGATAGATTTCATACAAGCTTTGTTTATTGACTGATACTCCTGTTGCCGAATGTGATATTAGCAGTATCGCTAAATACCTCTTCTTTACCAGCTTTAAACGTTCCGCAACATACGGGCATTGTCTCATCGAGCCACTTGATCACTTCCCTTGGTGCGGCACATGGTTCAAGCCATTTTGTGTACAGTTTAAAATCTGGGAGCAATTCAACTCTGCTTATCTCAACATAATACTTTGGCATGCCATCTACTTTAACTTGCCCATACCTGACCAGGATGGAACTTCTCATGAGATTTGTCATTATCGAACTTGTAAAACTGTGCCTCTCCAATATCACAATGATTCAGACTGAACGTTCCATGTAGGCTTTGCTCAGCAACTATTTCAGGATTGTCCTCCACTGATACTGTATGGTAGAGCTCGTGCATTCTTGTTCCTTCTTTGTCATTTAATAAATGTTTCCTTTTCACAGGGTTATTAATTATTTTGTTGTATCTCCAGTAGCGAGCTTCAATAGGGATATTCTGATGGTTATGCTCAAGAACAAGCACACTAATCCGCCATTTAACATCAGGTTCCAATCTCGCTGTCAGTTTAGCCTTGCCCCAGTTTTGATCGGCGGATTGAGAACTACTGAAGCATCTGTAACTCTTTTATTCTTACCTTCTCGAATACAAGTAAAAGTTACATGTCTCAGTTGTCCGTTATCCTTCTTTGATGATCGTTTTTTACATGGAAATCCCATCCGTTTAGCATAACGTCGATAACATTCATAAATTTCATCTACTGTATCGAATTCCATTCCAATTTGGGAAAATATGAGAAATGCCTTAAGATGGAGGGTCATCTTGGAGAAATGTCCCGGACTTTCAAAATTTGAGAAAATACTCCGTTCTGTTAGTTTTTCTATTAAAAGAGAGCGTGCGAGTCAGTGCAAAAAAGACAAAAATACCCAAAACGCTCATCTTGGAGAAATGTCCCAGACTGAATCTCAGGCCGGGACATTTCTCCAAGATGAACGTTTTGGGTATTTTTATCTCTTTTCGTACGTGACGACTCGCACACTCTCTTTTAACGGAAAAACTAACAAAATATGACATTTTTCCAAATTTTGGAAATCCAGGACATTTCCCCAAAACGACCCCCCATTTTAAGACATTTTTCATCTTTCCCCTTCCAATTTTTGGCATTGCTACCTCACCTTCTTCATCTTTAGTAGCATCATCATCCAAAACCTCAATGATCTCCTTTCCACCTTTATCACTTTTCTCATTTAAACCATCATGACTCTCCCTAAGTTCCACATTTTCACTCTCACTTCCATCCATCTCTGTATATACAAATTAGGGAAAATTTGAGAAATGACCTAAAATGAGGATCATCTTGGAGAAATGCCCCGGACTTTTAAAATTTAGGAAAATATCCCGATCTGTTAGTATTTCCGTTAAACGTGCGCGTGCGAGTCGTCACGTATCAAAATTTGGGTGTTTTGATATGTTTAATTGGGGGTTTGTTGTTTGAAATTGATTTTTTTTTTGAAATTGATAAAGAAATTTCAGATTTTGACATGCTTGTATTGAATTATGTATGTATATCAGGGCTAAAATGGATAGGGATGTTATAGTTAACAGAAATACTAATAAATCGGGGGATTTTCCCAAATTTTAAAAGTCCAAGGCATTTCTCCAAATAACCTCCCATTTTAGGGCATTTCTCAAATTTTCCCTACAAATAATGACTATGCTAAATCCTTTCAATATAGATTTGGTTTTTAAGCTCTAATTTCTAAACCAAATCAAAATTTGGAACTAAAGATAATTTCTTGTGTTCATGTCTAAAAATTAGGTTTTAAGATTTGACAGAAGTTTAGAATTTTACCTGGATGTCTGAATATTAGGATTTTTTCTTTTTGTTTTAGAATTGAATCGTTGTTTCTGCCTTTATGAAGGCTGATGAGAAGAAAGATGCAGAATAAATTGGAAGAGTGATTTCCCAAAAGTTTCTTCAGATTTTGGATTCCCCTCCCCAATTCCAAATGCAATTAGGTAGAGTGGCGTGGAAAAGCTTTAACCAGTATTACGAATGAGTACTGTCCGACCATAAATTATAGTCTAACCCACTGTTTGGAAACGATCACGATGACGACCGTTTTGCTTTTTCTTGCATGCACAGCTATAGGCCCATAGGTTAATGCATTGAGAATGATAAAATAATGAATACATTGGTTAGTGTATTGCTATAAAATTTACTCCCCCGCCCAAGTTGTATAGGTGGAAAATTCAAATATCTTAGATTAAAAAAAATCTAGGTTTTATAAGAATTCATCTTGTTTCTTGTTTTATTCCTTGTTATATTTTGAATGCTAGAAACGTCAAGTTAATTGTGGTGATATCCATGCAAAATTAATAAGGGCATATATGTCAAAAATAATCTTGAAATATGAACTCCACATATCTAGTTGGACAAGGCAAAATATGTTCTCCGCATGTATAACTTGGACGGAGGGAGTACATATTTTTATTGTATTTTGTAAATTTCAATGCAAAATTATAGCCATTAAATGCTTTAGCATGTTTGGATGCTAGAAACAGAAATTACTCTAGAAGTTAGATGCTTCGTATAAAGTGAGTCTTTTTGTTTCTGAAAGTCATTCTAAAATTGTGTCAAAAACTAATTTCTCTAAGGTATCCATACACCCTGTTAACATTGTTGTGAAGATTATTGGAAGAATTATGAAAGAACTTCTCTGGGGATCGACTGGTAATTCCAAGAAGAGAAGCTAAGTCTCTTGGGCAAAGGTGTGCTTGCCAAAGAATATAGGTGGCATTGGTATCAAGATATTAAAACTAGTAAATACAGCACTTCATCGCAAATGGATTTGGAAATTTAGAGCTGAAACTAAATCTCTTTGGAGGCAAATCATTCAACAAAAATTTGGAGGTACTCCTATCTCTTTCTTGCCTAATTCAAATTCTGGTCCTATGGGACTTAGCTTGTGGGATAGTATTCTTAAACCAAAAGAGCATATTGTCCAGAACACAAGCTTGCAGATTAATAATGGGACTAGGGTGTTGTTTTGGAAAGATAACTGAATTGGTGATAATAAGTCTTGTATGTCACTTTTCAAGTTATCTAGAAAGAAGAATGTTTCATTAAAGGAGTGTATTTTTTTAAGAATGCTTGGGACTTTGATTTCTCAAGAATTTTGAATGAAAATGAGCTTGGTGAAGCTATTTTAATGCTTTAACTGTTAGGTGATCCTACTCTTGTACTAGGAGTAACTGATGATGATGATTTAAGAAACTGGGATGATGAAGATGATTTTAGTGTAGCAAATTGCTATAATTATTTGAATGTGGGTGGTTATATAAATTTCCCATATAAGCAGTTGTGCAATCCTCGAGTCCCTCTCAAGGTTTCCTTTTTAGTTTTGACTATTTGCTATAATGGAGTATATACTAGATTTTCTTCAAAAAGCTGGAAAATCTAATACAGGTACCTATGTTTTTTGTATTGCGGACCAAAAAACTAACATGCATCTCTTCTTAAATTGCACATAGACCAGGAATTCATGGAGTTATATTTTTGATAGTTTTGGTGTGAACTGGGTTTTCACAGACTGTGTTAAGAAAACTCTTTGAGAGTGGCCAAATAAGAAGAGTTGCTCAAGAGTTAAAAAGTTATGAGGTCTTTCTTTTACAGTTTGGAGGAAAAGAAATGATTGTTTATATGGAGCAGGAAGGAAAAGAAACTGAAAATAACTTCTCATTTATGTAAAATGTACACTCTATAATTGAGATTTGGCTACAAAGCTTTTTGATGGTTTTTCTTTAAACACTCTAATTAGTAATTGGGATGTTGTTATTGTCAAATAGCTAATTTGTAGCTTTGCTTGTTTTGTACTTTGTGTTAGTTGATACAACTTTGGTGATTGTTATATTTTAATTTAAATTGCCCTTTTCATTGTAAAAAAAAGAGAAATTTTTTTTTGGTCTTATTTTTTAGTCTAATTATTACTAATTATTAAGGGCCTAAGGAAGATCCGTAGCTCTCAAGCCTTTGCTTATAAAAAAACATGTTATAACTAGTTATATATGGATATACTCGATTGTTAAAAAGTAATTGATAGCACGGGCATACACTTAGACACAGGGTTGCAGAAAAAACCCAATCGAAGTGAAAATTCGCGGAGGCTGAACCAAACAGTTTAAGCCTATATCGAACCGAATTATTGATTTAATGGCTTGAGATGATTTTAGTTTTGAGAAAACTGTTGAATTCGGTTCGTTTTTGGTAAAACCTCATACAAAACCGAAAACCGCCGGTTTAAACCGATTAGATGATTTTATTTATAGTAATATTTTGTATCTATCTCCATCAAGTCTAGATCAACATAGTTTATATTTTTTCCAAGAACGTATGACTTGCTCGATTCCAAATCACTTCATTGGGGCAGTCATGAATAAGACCCCAGTATCCACATTCAAAGGTTTTATTCTGTCTTTTATCATTTTTCGTATAGTTTCTGACCATAAACTAATATAAATGTTAAACTCTATTTTTGTACTATGATACATTTTTGGTGTTTTCTTGATTTGTAGCATTAAGATTTAAATTTTCGGATACTCGATGGTTTTATATCGGACCGAGACGGTCTGGATTTGCACCAAACTGATCATAAAACGGTTCTAGAAACCGTTTCCTCTGGTTTTGGGTTTAATACAAAATTAGGAAGTAACCCGTGCCTTACACCGGATCTATTGTGATTTTTTTTATCATCTCGGAAATCCAATTTCTTTTGTCCCTGTATTTTACTTTTTATCATTCCTTTCTCTCATGGATACTAATAGGGGTACCAATTTATCTAGAGATATACTAATCCAAAGGTGCTGGATATTAGCTCTTCATGCATGTTAAATTTGTTTGTTTTCTAATATCATATTATATACATTGCATTTTATACTGTAGGGGCTATAGCAGTTTGTTGGTGGTAGAGAGGGAGTATCTGCAGGATTAGGGAGAGTTATGGGTTTTCTATGGTTGTGGATTATGTTAGGTATGGCTAATCAAATAATTTTGTAAAGACAAATCTTACTTATAAAAAGAAACGATCTCAGTTTAATCATGCTTTCCAAAAATTCATTTTTTTAACAATTAACAAATATTATTTCTCAGTTTATGTCATATATAAATAGTGATTGAGAATCCAACCACGTTTTATGCTTTAATCCGACGGCCACAATCACTTCTTAAACGACCAATTAATCCACTCATTAACTCCTTTCTCCTCCCTTTCGCCATCTTCATCTCTTACCTCTTCCGTTACAAACTTCATCTCCTACATCTTCCATTCCAGGCGCAAGTTATGCCCTGACTTCTTCCCTCTGCAGCTATGTTTCGAAGCTTCTACATAAACCTACATATCAACAGATTATTATTTTTATGTCTGAATTCTTTTTTTACTTCAATTTTTCTTCAAAGCTCTCTATCTTAATTATGGGTGTTTTTTTATAATTTCTCTTAGGTCTGAATTATTTTTGGTATTCAATTGTTGATCTATATCTCAATTCTGGGTTTTTATAATTTCTCTCAGTATTTTTAGGTTTCCACTTCAACTCTTATCTATTGCAAGGAAAATTGAAATTCACAGTAAAGCCTAACTTTACTGAGGTGATTTTAAGGGTTTCATTGGTTTTTTGTTCTACAATTATTAAGGGTAGTAAGATTTGTTTTTGTTCTCTTTATCTCCAAGCCGATTTTAAGGGTTTTATTGGGTTTTTGTTTCTACAAGTTATAACTTCTTATTAGATTTTCTCACTGCGTTTTGTAGATCTGAAGATCTTGGAATATTTAGTGGAGCAGCTTATATTTGTTTTGCGAATCTGTACTTGATAGCATATCTGAAACAATTCGATAGGTGATTTGAATTTGATTATCTGTCATAAAAAAAGCATTTCCGTAACGAAAGAATCTTAATTTCTAAAAATTACTTTCTTTTCGAGAAACTACTTCGTTTCTTTGTGAAGTCTGTTTTCAAGAGATTAGTAAATTTTAAGCAATTTATGTTTTCCTTAGAAATTTACTGAAGTTGGATATTTGAAGCAGCTAACCATTTCATTTCTTTTAGTGATCCAGGTCTATCATTTTTTGTGATAATGCACTTACTCTTTGTTAGATATGGGAAGTTTTTCTGATCTTCTTATGTTGAATCTCTGTGATATATGATATCAAAATTTTCAACGGGAAGAAATTCTATAATTTTTCTTTTCCATAATTCTCTTTTTATTTATAATTTATATGAATATGATTATCAATATCTTAATTCTAAATTATTAGAAATTAAGAAAAATATGGCATTCTAAAAAAAGAATCAACGTTTAGATATTTAAAATCAGGCGGGAAAAGTGAGAGGAAGAGAGGAATATATATGTAGTATATATCTATCCATATTGAATCGCGGATACATCAATGATAGAATCATTTCTGACTAAACCAAATGTAGGTCCTTCAATAGAGAAAAAGGGGTAATAAGAAAGAAATAAAAGAAATCAAAGAGGAGTAAAGAGAGAAACCTTTTAGATAGATAAATTGTATCTAATGAATTCAACGGTTAATGGTTCCAGCATGAACGAAAGAAAGAAAGGGATGGCCGTTCAAAGGAAAATTTCTTCAACCCATTTTTATGCATTCATTGTTATTCTGTTGACAAGTGTGTGCAATGGGTTTTATCTGCCTGGCAATTATATGCACACACCAGGAGAATCGATGTTCGCAAAAGTGAATTCAAAGTTATGAAAGGTCTTCAGAGATCTACAGGGTATCATCTTCCCAGGCTTCTCTACATTAATCATGTACTGTCAAAAATTGCGCAAACCCTCTCTACACTATACAGTGAGTACAATCTTGCTTCGATTGGATTTCATTCTCATATTTTAGTTCTTCAATGGTAATTATGCTTATCTCATTCTCTTATTTGATTGATGTTGCAGTTCTTTTGTTGGTGAACTACATATTTCCGAGAGCTAACCATGTCAACAACTCTAATTGTCAATGAGTTGCATTTTCTTACAGTTCTTCTTCAAACTAATCTAAAATGTCAATGACTTCCATTTTCTTGAAAGAACTCTCTTGGAAATTCCAAATCTTCATTGATAACCTCTCCTAATAGGTAGAGCGAGGCAGTAGAATTTAAATACTTAAGACAGTTTGTATGCTTCTCTGTGTAATTGAAATATTATGTCTTACACCAATCAATTTTTCAGTTTCTTGCAGGTCATGTGTAATGTTGTTGTTGTTCATAGCTTGAGCTTCAGCTTCCCAACCATACCAATCAGATGCTTTCCAGATTTCTTATTTACAGCAAACTCAAGTATAGCTGTGGATGCTCTACAAGTGACATGTGACTAGAGTAACGCCAACATGTCGAATCTGCCTGGACGTGTGTGTTATGGAGAAAAATTGAAGCTTTGGAGAAAAATAAACAAGTCAGTAGCTGCCTTTAACACGACTTTTGAACTCAATATAATGGGTAGACCTGAACCTGGAGGTGAAGTAATGGTATTCATACTAACAGCAGATGATGCAGTTCCTGATAACAGTGAAGGACAATGGTTTGGTATAGTAAATGCAACTACCAACGGGTCTAGAGAAGCACAAATAGTTGCAGTTGAGTTTGACACCAAGAAAAGCTACATGGGGGATGTTGATAACAACCACTTAGGGTTAAACATAAACAACATCAAATCGATTTCTCAGGTCCCGCTAAGAAGCTATGGCTTTGAGTTTATAAGTGGAACTAACGTGAAGGTCATTGTCCAATATGATGGAATTTTAAAAAGGATGAGTATATATATTTCTATGAGCAATGGAACTGAAGTTAACACAACAAATCCAACACTTTCAGGGTACTGGATTGAGGTGGAATCATCTATTTTATATTTGGCATAAAAGTTTAATTTCTCTTTTGTTCTTTTAATTAGTACAGTAATTTTCATTTTGTTTTGAAATAATAAAAAATTGGTGGAATGATCTGTTTTCTACGTGGCAGATAGATTTTCTCTTTTGTTCCTTTAGTCTTACTTTCAACACGTACAAGTATTACTCTCTTTATGATGCTCATATGTTTCAAACTTAGTTCACATTTGATTTTGATCCTATGCTACAAAGAAGTGGTTGAATATTTGTTGCTTGCATGTGGACTTCTGAGTCTCGTTTTTTCTTGGTTGCCGGGGAACAGTAATCTGAAGTTAAGATGTCTGCCAATATGTTTTATGGGTTTTAGAAGAACAGCATAACCCAACTCTTGAATTGTTTTCCAGAAACATATAAGAGCATTCAAGTTATTGCAGGACATCAACTGCTGGCAGTATTAGGCTCTGAAAAAAAATAAACTCGGTATGTAAGCTAATTATACATACCTATACATATTTTTCTGATCATCAATTTTAGTTTTAAATGCTGCTGTTTCAGAAATATTTAGATGCATCTATATACCAACCGAAAAGAAGTCGATCACTTGGAACTTTTTGGAGGGAAACGTAACAATTCTTATAAGACCTTTCAGATCAAACGGATCTCTGTTACTCCAACTGGTGAAGGATCCTGTTTGGTGAAATGGTCTGTGAATTTTGAGAACGCCAGAGAAGATTCCCCTATTCCATCTGCTTTTGTTAACTTGCCCCTATTTCAGATTCGAAAATTGATGCATGTGTAGGGTTGGTTCTTCCATTTATGAATAATTAAAATTAGGGGGTGTTGGTTATGACACTAAAAAATAGCTACGGAAAACTACAAATAGTATTCACATAGGTACTTTTTTGTGTCAATTTGGTATTTTTAAAGTTCACAGTGGTATTTTACGATATCAGAGGGAGATGTTGTAAGCAACCACAATCTCGATTAAGAACAACTAAGATGGTAATAATAAAAGAGACCCAGTTCGTCCACAAGCAGAAAACAATGAGATTGTATGTAACTGTTCTGCGTGCCTAGGTCGGGATCAACATACACTAATATACCAACGGTCCAACACGGTACTAAGCTCAAAAGTTAAATGAAACAATTGGTTGAAAATAAATGAACCGTAACATACATGTCACTCCTTTCTCTACAGAAGCATTGGGTTCACACCAGAAATTATTTTTGATTTTCAATTGAACAATAACATTTAAGTTTAGTATACAAAATTTATGCGAGAAGAAAATAGATGGGGTTGCCGTGTACAAGAATGACAAAATAAGGTTCCATATTTCCGATAATAAAAAAAAACAGTGTTGTTACGGCACGGGTTATACACTAGTTTAACTTACAAAACCAAATGCAAGAATTTTATTGGCCATAAATGTAAATATATATGTTTGTCGACAACTTCAGTATTTTTAGTATTGGAATTGAAATATGTGAAAAGAACTAAACGTGAACACTACGAACTAAACACAAATTATGGTTGTAATGTTCCCCTCGCTAGTTTAAGTAACACAATTAAAAAAGAAAAGAAGAGCAATGCGAGATTAAATTCATTTGTAGGAGACATGAATAACAGATTTTATCCCATGAAACTTCTTGAGATTTTGGATTTGTCGGGTAATTCATTAACAAGGCTTATCCCGGGAAAGGTATGCAAGTTGCCTAAGCTGGAAAATTTTACACTCTCATATAATTTTTTTAATGAAGAGTCACCTGTGTGTGTTTCATCAAGCAACTCCAACACCTAATGTGATGATTCAAGCAACTGTCTGCCTGCTAGACCAAAACAGAAGACAGCAAAAGTCTGTACACCCGTGATGAACAACCCAGTCGACTGCAATATAGCTACACCCCCATCTAATAAGCATGGGTCTCCACCAGATACGAAAACACCCACACCCACCCCAACTCCTTCGTCCCCTAAACCTCAACCACAACCGCAACCAACACCAAGATCACAACCGCGACAGTCACCTCAACCACAACCAATAAACCAATAGTTGTATGTTCAAATATGCAAAGGATCCATATATGATATTCAAATTATGGAAACTTAAGAGCTCACTGACCAACTTAGAGCATCAATCTGCATATATAAACCAATAGTAGTATGTTCCCAATAGTAGTACAATAATAGTAGTATGTTCAAATATGCAAAGGATCCATATATGCTATTGAAATTACGGAAACTTATGGAGAAGAGCTCATTAACCAACTTAAAGCATGAATCTTCAAAAATAAACCAATAGTAGCATGTTCTCAATAGTAGTACAGTAATTTGCATCTTCAGCAAACTTTATCAAAATAGTGGTCATCGCTCGTTGTTGGCCTTCCATAGGTACAAAAGTGACCAATTATCACAACTGGAAACTCTGCACTGTCCAAGAATTCTCCAAAAACAAAAATGTTGCTTTAAGGATCACCGTAATTGATTTACTGGTTAAATGTGAAACAACAAAATCCATGGTTGCTCAACAAACTCCCCTTACAATGCCCGCAACAAAAGCGCCACCGTTAACGTTTCCTTGTCCTTTGGAACACATTTAAAATATTAAACCTTCATTGAAAGATGTTTAGTTTGTTACTGATATATGAAGACTAAAATTATTACTGACATATGAACCTGCATTGAAACTAATTGGAACACCAGTAACAATACCTTCAAAAGCATTTGTACCTAAAGAATGTCAAAATTAACCTTCAGGTAAGTAGCTAGCAACAAAGCGCAAGACCATGAATTCTTGTTTGTTTATGCTTGATACATGTTACAGTTAAACTATCGATCTCTATGAACATCTTTTTCTTTTGTCAAATCATCTGTATATGACTATAAGTTTTTTTTTTTTTTCTGTTTTTGTTTTTGTTTTTGATTTTGAATCATTTGACTGTAAGTTTACAGTCACAATTTGAAGCATATGACTATAAGTTTACAGTCACAATTTGAAAGTATAATGCAAAAAAGTTATGCGGTATACCTGAATGATTAGTTATATGCCACTTATGTCCTGGTAGAATGGTGCCACACATTTGCAAAACCAACCTTGCCAACATCCAAAAATTACATTCCAATGCTGTTTTTGCCCATGTTGTCAGCAGGAATACCAATATCAACATATGGCATTGGTGAGTCAGTGTCACATAATGCAATTGTGAGAATATAACCAAGAGTAGCCTCCTCGATTGGCTGCAAAATGATAATAAAGACAAAGATAAGATGTATCGAATTTGGTCCAAGTAAGACTGTTAATATTCTCTTGGTAATTCATTATCTGATTTCTAAGTAAGCTTAATTACTTCTGAAAATTTTACTTATGTTTTATTTTTTCAAACACCACAGTAACAAAGCTACAATCTTGAAATCAAAACAATAACATTATTTTCACACCCAACAACAACAGTTCAATAAAGTGAAAATGTATATTCATTTCATGAAAATAACAAAATCAAAACAACAAAGTTAAAAGTGGAACAAAAAAGAAAAAAGTTCAAAAAAAGAAGAATAGTTCCTGAATCTATGCTTACAGTTACTGATTGTATCACAAAACAGTGGAATTTATGATGAAATTCTTCTTGGCATTTTAACAAACAGTTAAAGTGTGTTAGTTTGCTCATTGAAAATAACCAACAATTGAACATAATGCTTGGAGAGCTCAACTTGAAATCAAAATTTTGAGAGATGTATCTCTATAAGTTTCAAACAGAGATCAATTTGAAATCAAAATTTGGAAAATAAAAAGTGAATGAAGAGACATAGTACTACCTGCAGTATATCAAATGTTGTTAGAAGAACAGTGCATCCGATTTGAAATACCTGCAGAACAATGGCTCAATTGTACTAACTATATCAATTGAGAAATATTGAAAAATGCACAATAACATTTGTAGAATGGAATTGAAATCTAAACCTAAACTAATTAAAGTTGTAGAAATCTAACCAACCTGCGTATGAACTAAAAGATTGTACTTTCATGTATAAACTGATTCAGGAAGAAGCAGATTTGTAGCAGTAAGATGGAAAATAAGACAGGAGGTGGGGGTTAGTTTTTCATCATGGATTTCTCTCTTTACAGGAAGGAAATAGGCTTAGTGGCTTTACACGGTTAGTTTTGACGGAATGTCGGCGAAATGGGAGGTGTAAGTATGGTGTAAGATTATGTAGCATTGTTAATTGCTGTGGGACCTGAATGAATGAGAGAGCTCTAATTTCCAATAATCTCATCACAAAGATCCATATCATCTTTTTATGGGACCAAAATTAATGAGGAGACATTATTTTATTTCAATTATACTAATATATATACAGGTCATGGGTTATAAGCCTAAAGGTGTACTATCCAACTACATAAAACCCAACAAAACAAATTTAACACAAAAAACTCATTATAAACCAACTGTCCATATTACTCTTGTTTATTATTCAGTCCAACTTCATTAACTGCTCACGCCCACTTAACCACGCACGCCCACCTTCCCTTGATTAACGCCATTATTTCCCTCTTAACTTCTATCATCTACCATCTCCAAAAATCATATCGTTCATCGTTTCAACATCATCAGAGAAAAACACCTGAACCAACATCATCGTCATCATCAATCATATCAAAAATCATCACATTAATCTCCCTGAAACAAAAGTCATCACTTAAAATCATCATCAACAGTTGAATTTGAGTCGTAATCAACCTAAATTTCTGATTCTAAAACGATTGTTGATCATCAACAGTAGAATTGAGTCTTCTACTTTTAACTCATCATAATCTACTTGAAGTTTCTATTCAATTCTGTCACAGTTTAAACCTAAGAAAAATCACTGAAGATCATTAAACATGGTGAAAAAACAACACAAGAAGATGAAGAAAAAACTCAATACACCAGTTAAGAAACAAGAATCTACGAAAGGTAAATTGAAGTTTATAGTTTCATCATATTCTGTGATTGTTTATGGTTGAAAATCAAAATGCATTTGATTAATAAGGTTTCATCATATTCTGCATGATTATGATTTTTAGTTTCGTGATTTTGGTTTCATCGATGTATTTGGTTAATAAGGTTTCATCTCTTTCGAAATTACAGGTTTCATAGTTAGGTTTCAGTTACATTTTTCTGAAACTAGGTTTCATTGATTTTCATCTGTTTCAACGTTTAGGTTTCATTTGTTTTAACCTAAATTATTGTGTTGGAACTCAAATAGGTTTCATCCTATTCTGTGTGTGGTTGTGACCAACAATGTTGGTGGTTTTTTACTTAATTGGTATTATGATGGAACCCAAAAAGGTTTCATCCTATTATGTGTATGTTTGTGACCAATAATGTTGGTGTTTTTTTTATAAATGCATGTTTTGATGGAACCCAAAAATGTTTCATCCTATTTTGTGTATGTTTGTGACCAATAATGTTGGTGGTTTTTTAAAAATGCATGTTTTGATGGAACCCAAAAAGGTTTCATCCTAATCTGTGTATGTTTGTGACCAACAATGTTGGTGGTTTTTTACTTAATTGGTATTATAATGGAACCCAAAAAGGTTTCATCCTAATTTGTGTATGTTTGTGACCAACAATGTTGGTGTTTTTTTACTTAATGCATGTTTTGATGGAACCCAAAAATGTTTCATCCTATTCTGTGTATGGTTGTGACTAAAAAATGTTGGTGTTTTTTTACTTAATGAATGTTTTGATGGAACCCAAAAAGGTTTCATCCTATTCTGTTATGTTTGTGCTAATGGTTTACTTATTCTGTAACAGGAAAAAAAAATATTCCAGATCCATACAGGTGCTCATTACAATATTTGTGTACAGAGGCACCAAAAATAAAAGCATTGATACAAACTAAAGAAAAACACATGAAGGCACTTGTTGCATGTCCATTCTGGCGTTTCTTCAAACCGTTCTTCGATGGTACCCTTCAAGCAGAAAAAATTAAAGAAAACGACAAGAGCAGTTCAGATGATCTTAGGGTCATTTTATAAAAGTGTCAAGGGTGATAAACCAGATTGTTTCAAATTGATGAGAGCAAGGAATATGATACTACGGACAACACCTGAACAGTTCGCTGCCATCTTTGGTCTACAAATGATGAAGAATGTAGATATACACCAAGATGTTGAGCTGAAGAAAAAGGTGAACATGTTTCAAGTTGAGTATTTTAAATGAGCTAAGAAGATGAGGAAAACTGATATTGTCAGAGCTATGATGGAAACAGCAGCAGATGAAACCAAAGCTAAAGACTTCGTCAAGCTATTCATACTCTATCTCTTAGTTTCGATATTTGTCCCAAACAAAGGTGGGCAAAATATGACATCAAAATACTTGTACCAAGTATTTGAGATGAATAAAGTGTGTTGGCATGATGTTTTGCATGAAAATTTAATTGACTCTATAATTAAAGTTGAAGAAGTTGATGATGTATCAAGTTGCGTCATTTACCCACTGGTAAGTTATTTTTTGTTTCTTTTGATTCATAAAATGTTTGTTTTTTATTTTTTTCCCGAGTTTGATTACTAATTTAAATGTTGAATTGTGTATTGTCTTTTACAGTATTGGTTTGCTGAGATGACAAACATCACTTTGAGAGAAGATGAGAGCGAAATGTACGCAAGGTTCGCTAGATGGAACCTTGATGAAATAAGCAAGCAATTGTTGAATAATTTTGATGATCTCTCCAACAAACCAGAAATTTTCTCCAAGGTAAAAGCAACAACAGTTCTTGTTTATTTATAATTTTTAATGTCTGCACCTTATTCAAGATGAAAAAGCAAAACTATGGAACCAAAAAAGGTTTCATAGTTTATTTAATACCAACTTATTAATCATATCTTTTCTTGTATTGCACAGATGAATGTGGGTTACTGTCATGGATCCTTCATGTTAGAATATAATGAACAAGAAATACGCTTGGTCCAGCGTATAGAGGAAGAGGAAATTCAGTTTGAAGAGTACATAGATGGTGAAGGAAATGAAGAGGAAGATGCAGATGTTGGTGGTGAAACAAATGAAGAGGATAATGAGATAGTTGGTGAAAGAAATGAAGATATTGGTTCTGAAAGAAATGAAGAGATGGTTGGTGAAATAAATGAAGAGACTATTGGTGATAGAAATGAAGTGAGTGTTGAAACTGGAAATGAAGATACCACATACAAGGAAGAATGTAAGTGGGCAAGAATTTTGATTGACAAGCTTACAAGCGTCGGTAACAATGGGCTTTCGGAAGAAGATCAATCAATTCTCGTAAAATATGATGCTGAAGATAAGTTAGAACTAGAACCAGTGAGGAAGACTTACGTGAGAAAGAAACGTAAGCGAGATGAAGCAGAAACAGTTTCATACACTGAACAAGATATGGAGGAATTGATAAACAATACTATAAAAATTATGGATGCAATGGTAGAACAAGATGATGTGAATGTTGAGGTTGAAGAAGATAGAGAACAAAAGTCTAAAAATGATGAGGTGATAATTTACTATACTTTGTTTTGATTTGATTTGATTTGATTTACTATACTTTGTTTTCTGAAATCAATAAATATTACAGGTAATGAATATATTTGAAGAAACAGAATAACATGATGCAGTGGAACCTAAAAAGGTTTCATCTCATGAAGAAGTTCAGGATCAACATGACGCAGTGGAACCTGAAGAGGTTTCAGCTCATGTTGAAGTCCAGGAGCAGAATGATGCAGTGGAACCTGAAAAAGGTTTCAGCTAATGAAGAAGCTCAGATCCAACATGATGCAGTGGAACCTAAAAAGGTTTGTAGATGCAGTGGTTGTCTGTTCAACGAAGAGAGGTTTCAGTTCATGAAGGTTTCAGCTAATGAAGAAGCTCAGATCCAACATGATGCAGTGGAACCTGAAAAGGTTTCAGCTCATGAAGCTGTTCAGGAGCAACATGACGCAGTGGAACCTGAAAAGGTTTCAGCTCATGAAGTTCAGACTGAAGAGATTTCGGAGTTAACTCCGAACACAATTGAAGATTTGGAGGTGGCTGAGAAGGTAGAATCTGAAATCAAAGCGAAGCAAGTATAATGGAAGAAATTTCGGAGTTAACTCCGAACATAATTGAAGATATAAAAGTGGCTGAACAAATTGAATTTTCTTTGACGAAAAGTAACTTGAGGAGTGCAATAGAAGAAATTTCTGAATTAACTTCAGACACTATAGAAGATATCAGAGTCGCTGAGAGAGTAGAACTGGAAGCGAAGAAAAGTTCTTCATCAAAGCCAGAGACACAGATTGAAGTGTCAACTCAATGCCAAGGTTCAATTGATGAAACTATTCTTCAGCAAATGGAAGACGAGTATGCAACCAAGACTTCTACATCAAAGCCAAGTAGTAAAGGCATGTGCTACTACTCTGTTGTAAACATGGCAAATGATGTAATTCTTTATAAGATGATGTGCCTCATTTCAAGTTGGGATTGACGGAAACTGACAGTGAGAAAGAAGATAGTGAACACATCAGTCCCTATAAAAAATTGAGTAACATAATCTCAAGGATGAGAGAAAACAAAAGGAGAATGCAACCACCTATCAAGATGCAGGATTATACACCTGGAGATGCTAAGAAAAGAAAAAAGACTCGGTGTGTGAGAAGAAATCAAAAGAAAAATTTAGAGAAAAAACAAAAAGAGAAAAGGGAAGACAAGTTGAAAGCAGTGGACAACTTAAAAATTATGCAACTGCTGGATTCAAATGAAAAACAGATTGTGTGCAGATATTTTAAAATGCACAATGAAAGGTAAGTGGCATTCATACCATTAAGTTTTTTGGTTAAATAATTTAAGTGTTTTAGTTTCTTTTATTCTTCTTAAATATTAAATTTGTTTATCAACAATATAACAACAATGACATGGCCTGGGAGAAGGACGATATGGGCCTGTACATTACAGGAAAAAATATGAATACCTTGATAAGAAAAGGTGACATAGAAGGAGATATGATTGAGTTCTACATGCTCAAATTGCAAAAAAACATAGCAAAGAACATCAAGAAATCATATGGCACTCCTAAGTACAAAAGGGTTGTTTTCCTAAGCACATATGTCTATGTAAGTTTCATCTAACTTATCTTATACAAGTGTCTTTCTGAAAAAAATGAAACCAATTTTGGTTTCATCAAAATAAGGTTTCATCTGTTTCAATTACATTTTCTGTAAAAAAAAGGTTTCACTGATTTTCAACAATGCACTTATTTTGATTTTTATTGAATTTCAGACATTGCACTCAATCGGTAAAAGTTGCCACACTGCGATTGAAGCTTTCATTGATAAAATGGACTACACTCCAGAATATGTCTTCGTTCCAATCATAACAAAACTAAGTGAAAAGACATATCACTGGACATTGTTAGTCTTTGATAATGTGACTGGAGAATTCTCTCACTACAACTCAATGGCCTCTACTGAAGATGAATGCAAAAAAAGTGTTGAAAGCATGAAGGAAAGAATGGTGTCAGCATCAGAAAACATGTATCAAAGCTCTGCCTGGACCCATCAAGTCAAACAAAAGAATTTATCTTGAACACCCCTTTCTGCTGTCAACAATATGTGTAAGTACTTTTAAAAGAAATTGTGATATCTTCATTTTAATCCTTTTTTTTTATTTTTCAATTTAAAGATATTGTTTTGTTAATTTCAGGAATGATTACAGACTTCATGTTTGCTATTACATGAAGAGCATTTTGAAAGGAAATTTTTCATCTGAAGAGCACATAAAACAAAAGGTGCAAAATATGAGGCCAAAGTTGGCATGCAAGATACTCCTTGACAAATTTGAAGACTAATACTCCTTGACAGAGTTGCAACTTAAAGTGGAAGAGAAAAGAAGACTGATGGTCAAACCTCATGGTGGTTGTCTGTTCATGGAAGAGAGGTTGAAACTAAGAACAATGTTAATCAATTAGTTTCTAATAAAAGTACAAATGGTTGTCCGTAAAAACATCTTATTCAATGTTAATCAGTCTTTTGATCACTCACTACTCTTAAGTTATAGAATTTGTTATGATATTTTTCTCTTAATCAAGGATGAAAATCTTTTTGCATGATTTGTTTCATCTTATTACAGTATGATTTTTGAGAAATGTTAATCAATATTTTCTGTTTCATCTTATTACAGATGAAAAAAACTATGAAACCAAAAAGGGTTTCATCATTTGTTTTTATTTCATCTTACTACAGATGAAAAAAACAATGAAACCAAAAAAGGTTTCATCATTTATTTTTGTTTCATCTTATTCCAGAAGAAAACAAACTATGAAACCAAAAAAGGTTTCATCGTTTGTTTTATTTCATCCTATTCCAGATGAAAAAAACGATGAAACCAAAAAGGGTTCCATCAACTTAGAGGTGTTTCATCTTATTCCAGATGAAAAAACACGATGAAACCAAAAAAGGTTCCATCATTTTAGAGATAAAAAAAACATACGTTGCAGGTCTTTCATGTGACAAAACTATGAAACCTATTTTGGTTCCAACAAATTATAAAAATCATGTAACTCTGAAAAACTTAATCTAAAAATAAAAAAACATGAAAGACCTGGAGCAAAATAAAATTTTAACTGTAAACAATATAGAAAAAAGAATAATAAAAATATGAAGATTGAAACATATACTAGTCTAAACAAAAAATAAAAATCAAAAAGTCAATGAATTGTTGTCAAAATAAATTCACATCTGCCGCGCAGGGCATGTCCTTCGGTTATGGGTACTCAAAACATGGCAGCTACCACAAGTTCTCATCTTCTTATTAGGAACTGAACCTGTATTAGGAATTCTCTTCTTCTTCCTTGGACGACCAGGTTGTGGTAGAGCATCGGGACCAAGAACAAGAGATTTTGGAGACACAACCGTAGGCTTTTCAACTGTGGGAACATGATTGATTGGTCTTGCATAGGATTCATGATAGAACTTTACTGTAAAATAGAATTCAACATACTTATACGGGTCTTCTTCATTTAGCATGATACAACGGATAGCGTGGGCACAAGGAAAACCGTTGATGCGCCAGTGGTTGCAAGAACATGTTCTTCTTTTCAAATCGACTTTTTGTGTTAATGTAGAATGAACTTCAAACACATATTGCGACGACTTGGTGACAGTGTATTCACGGCCGTGCATCTTGTTGTTGTACAACTCAGTTTCAAACTCTGGACACAAAGTTTCTCGCCACTTCAATAATGTTGCACATTCCTCACGACGTACACACATTTGATTCATAAGCTTCACTCAGATCTCATTAACCATAATGGCTATAGGCTTATCTCGCTCTTCAACGATCCAACTATTGAAACTCTCAGCAATATTCGAACACAACCTACCATAACGACGACCCATTTATCAATCGGAGCTCTACTCAGATAATCTTGTAACTTCTGATTTTTGACCTGCAATAAATTCTCCCAGTTCTCTGAAAATTTTATATGTGTATTAGTATACGCACATTTTTCAAACAACCCAAGCACATAATTGTTATAAACCTTACTGGACTTCGGAAAGTATGTATTGATATTGTTCTTCATATGCCAATAACACCAACCATGAGCAGCATCAGGGAATAATCAGGGATTTGATTCACCAAACCAGTAAATCGATCACTAACAAAAGTAAGCTTTTTGCGCATAGGAGAAAGTACTTTCTTCAAATTCTCCAAAAACCATTTCCAGTTGGCGTCATTCTCCGAAGAACCAACAGCATAAGCAAAATGATAGATTTCTGAAAAAAACAGAACAGAAAAAAAAAATGTCTCAGCATATAAAAAAACAATGAAATCGAAAAAGGTTTCATCCGTTTAAACTACATTTTTCTGTAGAAAAAATGTCTCAGCATATAAAAAACAATGAAACCGAATAAGGTTTCATACATATCAATTACATTTTTCTGTAAAAAAAATAGGTTTCGCTGATTTTCAACTTGGTTTCATCGGTTTGTAGCATGATGTTAGGTTTCATTTGTATAGGATTAAATAACAAACATGTTATTTAATCCTAAGAAACAAAATAGAATGTTTAAGAAAATTACCGTCATTCCCGGTTAGACCTGTTGCTGCCATGATATGACCAAGGTATTTGCTCTTCAAATGGGCTGCATCAAGGAATAACAAAGGACGACAGTAATTGAATCCACAAATGCATGCTCCGAAACAGATAAACAATCTCTGAAATTTTTGAATCCCATTTTCAACTTCCAAAACAACACGAGATCCAGGATTGGTTTCAGTCAGTTTGTTGGTATACCATTTCAAGTACATAAATGATTTCTCGTTCTCTCCCCATGTAATATTCAATGCATGCCTCTTCCCTGCATATGCATAATAACGACTGATGTCAAAGCCGTACTCTCTTGTAAACTGATTCATAATATCCTTTGTCTTCTTCTTTGGATTCTGTTTAATCTCTTCAAGAATCAAGCTACTAATAAGTTTCTTCGATAAATGTGGTCTGTTTACAACTCCACCACAACAAGTATGCTTCTTATTTAACTCCTTGATAATAAAATGACTACCTTCAACACCATCAATAGAAACATCATATATATGCCATTCATATTTATCTTCTTCCTTCTTAGAACAACATGCACCAATCCTCAACTTCTCATTCCTTGTCATCTTAAATGAATACCCAGATACTGAATGATATTTCAATAAATCATAACGAATTTGTTGAACACCTCCATTAAAGGTGATTGACACCCTAAAAAAGGCCAAACCAATGCGCAGACTTCAACGGTTCTTTAACTTTATTACGGACATCATAATCAACTAAATTTGTAAGTGTTCAATGCTCAAAAGATATAATTCCTAAACTTGGTGGCTGCTCATATGGTATGATTCCTGAAGTTTCTGGACTACAACTAGAGGACTCATCTCTATGCCTTACATGTAACTCAAGAGATGGAAGCTTATTAAACAAAGTAAATAAAGCAACCGATTGGAGATCAAAATCAGAATTGATAACCTTTTGATGATCAGAAACTATGTGAAAAATTTCAATAGAAAGAGAAGAGAATCAACACCAACTTGAACATATACTACCCTTCAAATCACAAACAGATGCTTGTAGACCAATACGAAAAGATAATGTATCATCTTTGTGATATATAACAGCGAGAACAGATTCCATAACCTACAGAAAAAAGTATGAAAACAAAATAAGTTTCACTGTATGTGAATATAAACAACAACAAACAACAAAATTTGAATATTAACATCAACAAAATAGCAAAAATATGATTCCATAACCTACAGGAAAAAGTATGAAACCAAAATAAGTTTCACTGTATGTGTATATAAACAAACAACACCAACAAAAATTGAAAATTAACATCAACAACATAACAAAAATGTGATTTCATAACCTACAGACAAAAGTATGAAACCAAAATAAGTTTCACTGTATGTGTATATAAACAACAACACCAACAAAAATTGAAAATTAACATCAACAACATACAAAAATGTGATTCCAATAATATACAGAAAAAAAAGAATGAAACCAAAAACGGTTTCACTGAATATAAACAACAACACCAACAAGAAATTGAAAATTAACATCAATAACATAACAAAATTCTGATTCCAATTATATACAGGAAAAAGTATGAAACCAAAAACGGTTTCACTGTATGTGAATATAAACAACAACACCAAGAACAACATTTGAAAGTTGGATTTCAGTTTCAGAGGAATGATTGGACTAATACAAAAGCTTGAACAGAGTGAGAATATGATCAAATAACAACTGAAAAATACAGTAAGAATCATCAAAACTGAAAATACAGTAATAATCATGAAAATACACACACAAAAAAAGTTACAGTTCTTGTTCTTCACTTGAACAGAAAGGAACACAATTTTGAGTTCGGTTAATCGAAAATTTCATAATCAAATAACAACCAAAATCAAAAAATCGAAAATTAAAACTTACCTGATGAAATACAACTGAAGTTAGAAGACGGAGAAGAGAGTGATGTTCGAGAATCACTTAAACAAATACGAACTCGGTTCTTCAAATCAACAATGGATTTGAAACTGTTTGAGATGAATCAGAGAAGATAGAATTTATGTTCGTATTTTAAGCTAGAATTTATGTTCTTCAATTAAGCAGAACCAACAACGAACTCAAATCTTCACTTACACAACAAAATTTGAAACATGAACTCAAATCTTCAATTAACCAGGAACAAAAACGAACACAAATCTTCAATTAACCAGTAACAAAAACGAACACAAATCTTCAATTAAATTTCATGAAACAGATTTGGAGAAGAAATGTTTTGTTGAAACCCTAGCTGAATTTGGAAGATGTGCTTCAGTTCTTCAGAAAATCAGATTTGGAGCAGAATTTTTCTCTCATACGAAGATTATGTTTTAAGATTTTGTTTCCATTTAAAAGTTATAGATTATATAGGAAGGGCAATTCGGGTATATAGAAATAATTAAAATCTAAATTTAATTAGCATTATGTGAAATGGGGGTTTTATATCATTTTTAATGAAAATGGTTTTCCTTTATAAAAGATAATATGAGAGGGTTTTTTACATGGTAAGTTTGTTCACCTTGGTTTTTTATACCAAGTTTTGATATATATATTAAAAGATATTTAGTAGCAAATAGTACCAAACCGTACCATGTGTAGCCTTAGTGAGGCACTACCAGTGTAGTCGATTTTGGCCGATATGGCCGAACTATCGCCGGTTTTATCGGTATCGGGTCTTACCCGGTACGAAACATCCCATACCGCTGGAACGGTATTTGATCGAAAATATCGGCCGATATTGATCGGTAGGTCCGGTACGAGTTGATCAAAATGGCCGATATGGACAGGTACGGCTGAAATTAGAGTTTTCAATTATTTAAAAAAAAATCCAATAAAAAACAAAAATTCTTTATCCTTGTTCTAGGATTTTCAATTGTTACTCATGTTTTTTTATGATATTTTCGAACAATGAGTACTAGTTTTATATCTTAACAGGTCCAATATAGAAAAAACATTTGATATAATAATTATAGGTATAAAATGTGTGGACCGATATTTGACGATATTTGGAACCAAAATCTCTTTGATACAAAGGTATACCAGTGTATCGCTCTCGACCGGTACAAACCGAAATCCGATATTGACTACGTTGGGCGCTACTTACTGTCCGGTGGTGTTATCAAACTAAGATCTACCAAGGTTTTTTTTGCTATTATGAAATTTATGTAGGTGGTAACGAATTAACGATCGTTTTGTTCTTTGCAAAACAAAAACCAAGCTAGGGTTTAGGGTTTAATTAACACCGGGTGGAGTTTGCTGATGGCTTCTGCCACTGATAGTTCCAAATGGTTTCGAGTTACAATCGCCATTGCAATTGCTGTAGTTTCTGCAACTACAGCTACTACAGGTATGATATTTCTCTCCTTCTCTCTACCATCACTGGTGCTAGGCGGCCAATATCGAAAGCTTTCAAAAACCCTAAATTTTGTTATTCCTTCTTTTCTTGTTGAGTTGCAGTTTATGCATACAAGAAGAAATCAAGACACTGGATTCTGAAAATTAGGGAGCTTGAAGATTCTCTTAAGCATTCTAATAAGAAATGTGCTGCAGAAAGGAAAGGTAGAATCAGGGCTCAACAGGTACTATATCTTTCTCTTTCGGTATTTTGCTCTCATTTTACCTTATTTACCATTAAAAATGTTTTATTTCCTAGTTCGGTAATGGTATGGTATTGAAGCGAAAAAATAAATAGTAATATGCTATCTGGAATAAAATTCCACTGAGTTGAAGGCATTCCTCTTAATGAATAGCAACATGCAATAAGAAATGAAAAATGAATTAGGAAAAGATTAATAGGTGTGATTGAAGAGGGTTGAGGATTTAGGTAAGGTACTCGCGTTCATTGAGTCATTGATTCAAGTCACCACCATCTGATTCGTGGTGACTTGAATGGCTAGGAGATGGCGGTGACCATTTCGAAGACATGGCAAGTTTCGCTATCCCAAGATGAATCGAATCTACTCTTTCCACTTTATTGGGCTTGTGGATCCTTTCCACCAGCCACACTTGTACTGGTAATGCTACAAGTGTCCAAAAACCCGATCGAAAAAGGAAACTCATCGACTGTTGTAATAACATTCTATAAATTGTTGGGATAGTATATAATTTATATTTTGTTGTGGCGATATATATTATACCAACCAGATGTATCATAATTGGACCCATGTTGTTGGACATATAACCGTTAACATATTTTGTGTCTTCTAACTTCTTAATGAAATTTGTAAACAACAAGATCTTTTTTCATGCTCTTTTCTTCTTATTAAGTATCTGCCACAAAATTGTATTAACACTTAATAGAATCATTATGAGTTTCTGGTGCTCAGAGTTTAGTGGGTTTCCCTTTTTTTTGTGTCTATTGTTTTGTTTTATCCATATGTTGACTTGGCTAGAAATTGTTTTATCTTTGCTTAACGATGCGCGTATTTGATTCTTGTAGACTATTCAAAAAACACTGTCACAAGGGAAGGCTGAAAACCCGAAGGCAAATTCATACCCCATGACACCTATTGCTGTTGTGCAATCCTGCTTCTCCACAAGGTACAGAGGAACTTGTGTGATTCCTTCTTTTTGTTTCTTCGTCCACTTTTTTTCTCTCTTATTCTTGCAACACTTGTTTACTATTTTATCAACTTATAAAAAGCCGAGGTCTTTCTCTGCCACATCGACATGTTGAATTGTTCTTAAAGAAACACGGCTTCTCATGTTTGTGCAGAAACGGGACGCCGAGGCAACCTTTGCTTGTACCTCTGTCCAGGGCATGCTTGGTGTTTGATACAAGCCAGGTTCCTCCAGCAGCACTCGATGGTCTTGCAGAATATTCACATTGCTGGATTCTTTATGTTTTCCATTTGAACACAAACGCAGATAAAGTATGGGGTGAACCAGCCAATTTTACGTTTAAAGCAAAGGTATGTTGTGGACTATTTTCGCATTGGCTTTAGGTAGTCTCTTAGCTTGTTTCTTATGTTTAATACTTTTGTGAAAGGGTGTGAAAGTGTTTAAAATGTATAGGTGAGAGTGCCAAAACTGATGGGTGGAAAAATGGGCGTCTTTGCAACTAGATCTCCTCATCGCCCATGCCCTATTGGACTTACAGTTGCAAAGGTAATCTTTCTTTAGATTAATTTTTTCTTGTACATGCAAAAGAAGTATGTATTATTTTATTCTTGTTTGCTGGACTTACAGTTGCAAAGGTAATCTTTCTTTAGATTAATTTTTTCTTGTACATGCAAAAGAAGTATGTATTATTTTATTCTTGTTTGCTACGAGCCCACAAAGAAGAACAAAAGCTTCTTATTTCATGTCAACCTACGCTCTTCAATTTTCAGGTGGAAGCAAGGCAAGGTCACATGCTTCTACTTTCCGGTGTTGATCTGGTTGACGGAACGGTAACAATTTTTTTTTTCCTTTTTCTTTCAGTCAACATGTTCTTTGGATTATTTTTTATTTTCTTCGACTGAACTTGGGAACTGTAATCAACAGCCTGTGCTTGATATAAAACCTTATCTACCATTTTGTGAAAGCATCCCAGAAGCATTAGTGCCGAAGTGGGTAAAGGTAGTTCCTTTTTGACGGTATAAATATATGAATTCTGCTCATTTTTTGTTCTTGTTGATGTGTGTCTATTAAAGTTCATGGCAATTCAAGTGTATTTTCCAATATCTTAGTATGACATGTTTTATTGCCCAGGCATAATTGATGGTGCTATTTTATAACTAGGGTGCTGAGTGACTACTAGCCAAACCTCATTAGGATAAATGTTCAAATAAGAAAGCCAATAGAACTGCATCTCCATGAACCTGATTCTGGGTGGAGCAGTTTGACCAACTTTTGGAGATACAGAGCAAAACACAAACATTCTTCATCTAGATTCAAGGCTAAATTTGATTTTAGTTTTGCTCATCACATTAAGGGATTGAGAAGCTTTAGTTTTGTTGTCTTTTAGTTTTAATGTGTTTAGTCCAAATAGGATGATCTCGGTCACCTATAAGTTTTCACTTTTTTGAAAGTCGATTCAAAACAGATACCAGTGTGCCAAGGAGGCACTGAAATTTCTGAAACAGATACCAGTGTATTTTCTCTAGATGTAAGAAAAATGTGAATTTTAGCTTCAACGTGTGGTTATGGAACCTTTATCTTAAAACATCTATCTTCTTTTACTGCAGATCATATGCAATTATTCTACAGCATTATATATTTCTGAATCATATTTTTGAATTCAATGTTAATATACAGGAAGATAATAAGATAGTCGTAGCATCTGTTCACTTCTCAGATGAGTTCTTGCCCTCACTCACCAGTTGCTGGGCTTCAGCCGTAAGTCTTTCAACTCGAACTTGTAATTGCTATGCTATCAACCACATTTTCAAAATCAGTTTATGTGGCCCATAATTTATAAGTCAATTGTTGGAAACCTGCTGCAAATGTTATGTCATGTTGATTGAAATCAAACGCCCGGAATCTTCTTCTTTTCAAAACTTAAGTGTCTAGGAACCAGGCTCATCCCATTAATAGAGAAAACATGTGAGAATTCCTGATTGCATAGAAACATCAATCTCTATTTGAATTTGGTTTGTTTTCAGGAGAAAAAGTCACTGTATGCATCACCCGAGGAGTTCCAAGGGTTGGTCAAGCAGGTACTTTCATTCGATATAAGGTCAGTATCACAACGAAGAAGACCTCATAAGCATAACGAAGTTTCAAAAACAGTAAACAACATAAATGAGGTCACTTCAGACTTGGAAGAAGAAATAGATGAAGAAATCTCTGGCAGTGATGTTACTTATCACTTAACCTTGGAAGGTTTAGAAATCTCTTACAAGATTGACACTGATGGTAATGTGGTTGTTGAAAAGTCCGTGCTTTCCTCCTACATTAAGAGTAGTAATCAAAATCGTACGGGTTACATGTTATGGAAGGAAACACTAGGTTAGATCAAAAAAATTAAAAATTAAGACAGAATTGGTTTTTTCTATATCGTTAGCGGAAAATCTGTCAATGTTTGTTTGTTTCTTAGTAATATTATTATCTCCATTCTTAATAAGATATTGTTTTGTTTTACAACTAGATAAGAATATAAGATGGTTAGAAAATGATTTGGTCTAAGCAAACTGAAGAACAGAAAATGTTCCAAATAGACAAAAATTTAGGTCTAGTGTTTATTTAATTTGGTGTTAATAATACATTAGCCAGATGTAGGTAGATTCCCATAATGTTTCACAGCTCTTGTGATTGAATACTGTTAGGGCCTTCTAAAATCAGGAGTATCAATCTAGAAAGGGGCCCTCCTACATATACATAGGGTACCCGCGTGGCATGTTCCCTTTTGGAGTACAAATTTTGGAACGTCTGGTCATCATAATCAACTCATTCTCAAAATTTGTAACGACGTGAAATTGAATACAACGGGTAGCACTAGCACAAACACGTGACACAAAAAGGATCTAAAAACTTAGACACGTTAAATAAATCAGCGATATTTTACATATATTTTATGTATGAATCATAACAAAATGTATGCACAATGCGTCCATGGTTGTCCGACCAAGACATGTGCGTCGGAAATGCCCAGCTTGGTTCATGCTGAGGTGTGACTCTTGTCGATTGAGAAATTTCGTAAAGATTACATGAGTGATGATGAGTTGACGCGTATACGACGAGTAGATGAATCATGCTGAGGTGTGAAATAGGTTCTTCACATCATTTGTGGGGCAATAACAAATACTATGTGCATCTTCAATAGAGTTTGAGTTTTAAAAAAATTTAAATATTATATAGGATTTTAGATATTCTAATTAAAATTTTTTATCCAACCGTAGTTATATAAAAAAAATAAGATTAATTAGTAATAAAAATATGGATAAACCATACCCACAATATCTGTTTTTCTGTTTTAAAATTATCTTCATTTTATTATATATTTTTTTATCCTATCATTAAATAACAATCGTATTAAAAATAATATTGATACAACTACCATCGTCGATATTTATCGAAATAAAGCTTTATTTATTTTGTTTATCTATAAGGACTACTCAGGGACCAGAGTGGATGGTTGAGGTGGATTTTCATGATTCAAGAGTTATTTTCCCCTTAACAACTAGGTAATACTTCTGAAGAATACTAGTTTCACAGCACCGACATAGTCTATCCAAAATCTGATCCATCTCAGTAAAAAATTGTCCAGAATCTTGTGTTAGAAATTCGTCTGCATCTTACTTCCGAAGTACTTATAACAAAAACGAGTACAAGTTTTTAGGCAATGCATCTTGCACGAAAGAAGATATTTCCTGTTCAATTCGAGTGGTGTGTGGTTGCTAGTAATGATGAGGTGGGTGTTGTTATGAAGCAATTGTATTTATTTAACACTACCAAATCTGTTGAAATATCAGTCTCCATTGAATTTTCGTAACTAACTTGTTCCTACGATAAATTTTAATAAATTCCTCGTCCTTTTTATCTTTAAAGCCCCCTTAAATTAGAGTTTCATATCGTCCATCCATACATATAGTCCACCTGCATTTGTGGGCCTAAACCAAACGAATTTTGATCACATATATTTCGGATGATGCAACCAAATTTCAGACATAAATGACTACAAGTTGAGAAATAACCAAATGAACATGCTTCAGAAAGATCAGCTTCAAATCTAGTCGGCAACTTCACCTGTAATAAATCTCTAGTTCACAGCAACTCATCTACATTATTTAATGCTTCAGAAAAAGAATAAAAAAATCTAACATATAATTTGAATCCCTGTATTTTTGAGGACGACTCAAAAAAAATTTGGGGCAACTTATTTATAGCCATCCAATAGATGTGATTACGGGATAGCCTAATGGTAGGTAAAGATATCTATATACCCTTTCACTAATAAAAGTTAAAAACCTAAACTAATTTCATTTTATTTCTAACTACGATTGTAAGAAAAAGTTTCTCTTCTTCTTCTCTTCCTCTTGACTACTGATTGTGCGAAAAAAATTCCTCGTGAAAATTTTAAAACCAATTCATCGTATCGTCGTTAATCGCCATACCAAATCATCGTTGATATTTCAATCTAAAGATGGCTTGACGGAAACAAACAAGCCGTCAATCTGATAATAGTAATTGGCCAAATTTTGTGGAGAGAATAAGAAACAAAGAGATTGTTGAAGAACATAGTGAAGAACACGAAGAACACGAAGATGATGATCTAGATACGAAGACTGATTCTGACAATCAACCTCTCCAGAACTATCTAATGGCTCCAATAAGGTAAGGGTTTACCATTATTTGTGTTTATTTTGCTTCAATTGAATGAAATCGTCAATAAAATTTCTAGGTTTTCGTTGAATTGTCATAATTGGATGTTTAGTGATGTGTTTTATCTACCGATTATGGTCGTGTTCTTCATTCCTCAAGCACATCGACTATAATCGGTAGTTAGATTTAGTCATTAACTACCGATTGTCTTTCTATACCAAAATTTAGGCTTCATCGGTGGTTAATTTTTTTTATCTAACTACCGATTCTATTAGATGGTTTCATATAGAGGAATATAGTTTTGAATCAATCGGTAGTTTCGTATAGGTTTAAACTCCCGATTATGAAAGTTTGGGATTCCTCAAGCACATCGACTATAATCGGTAGTTAGAATTAGTCATTAACTACCGGTTGTCTTTCTATACCAAAATTTAGGCTTAATCAGTAGTTAATTTTTTTTTTATCTAACTGCCGATTATATTAGATGGTTTCAATCGGTAGATATGTAGTAGCTGTTAACTTCTGATTATATTAGATGGTTTCAATCGGTAGATAGGTTTTGTATTTACTTCCGATTGTTTGTAATCGTTTGTTATTGTGTTTATTTGACTACCGATTATATGTGTGTCCATATCTTAGAGTTTTCTGTTCCAATTTTTATGCATAATCGGTAAATAATTTAGGTTCTGAGCTACCGATTATGAACAATCGGTTGTTAATTTGTTTAAATGACTACCGATTATATGTATGTCCATAGATTAGACTTTTATGACCCAAAATTGTTGCATAATCGGGAGATAATCTAGGACCCAATCTATCGATTATGAACAATTAATTGATTTTTATGTACTTTTGGTACCGATTATGTAGTGATTAAACGGTGTCTTACGAGCTAATTGTTCTTTATTTTATTTTTTTAGAGAAAGGCGAGTTAAGCAAGCCCAAGATAAAATTGTTTCGGGGCCTCGTCGTGAAGGGGGTAAGAAAGTAACAGCTAGTGCAAGAAGAGAAAAGAGCGCTAGCGGAATCTCTATCACCGAAGAAACTCAACCAAGTTTACAACCAAGTGTTCCACAAATTTTTAACCACGAAGAAGGAGAACCAAGTGCTCCACAAGTTAGAAACCAAGAAGAAGGAGAACCAAGTGCTACACAAGGAGAAGGACAAGGTACAAAGAAGGTAATTAAGAAGAAAGGATGACACCAAGTCCCTGCCTCTTTGAAGATGAAGGGTATTGAAGCAGGCCAAATCTTTGGGTTACCAAGAGATGAAGGAGATCTGTTATTTGGATACAAAGACTCTTGTGCCAAAGAAATTTATTCAACTGAGGTAATAATTATAAAACACCATTCTTAAGCTATTGTCTTTTTATTCGTAGAAGTGTTAACCGATATTCTAATTATTTTATAATTCGCCGTGTATATTAGGACCATTCTCATGCGGTTCGTCTACTCAAACCTACAGCTGCACCAAGAAAAATGAACGACTGGCCGTTAGATGGTGAGTGTGAAAGGTTCAAGCAAATTATTTATCACTCGGGGCTATCTATTGCTAACGAGAATTCAATGTTAGAGCATGATCGGGTGTCAATATCAGCCTTCCTGGAGAGAATGTATCCTGAGACCGATACCTTCCACATGCCATTTGGAGAGATGACGATCACCCCAGATGATGTGGTGCAGATTCTTAGTCTCGCTGACCATGGTACAACCGTCAAGTTTGTTTACGTAGAGCAGTTAAGATGGGAAAAACTTTATTTTTACACTCAGAAGTGCCTTGGTTGGGATCGAGCGACATCCGACATTGAGTTCAACCGGTGCTTTCGTTATAAAACTAGACAGTTCAGCATGGTCCACTTGATGAATATGTTCAAAGGCACCAAGGATAAAGAAGAAATGAATCCAAAGTTTAGCGACGACGAAGTGAATGCTACAACCACTGCATATCTCCTTTGCATTTTGGGATATGTCATTTTCCCCAATTATAGTGGCAACCGGGTCGACGCCAACCTTCTACAACTATTGCATCCTCTCAATAAAGTTCGTGATTACTCGTGGGGCACCGCATGCCATGCGTTCTTGATGGAAGAGTTAAGAAAGGCATCGAGGGAATTAACTAACCAAATTTCCAGGAATGTAAGCCTATTACAGGTATTTTGGTAACTCTATTGATGCTTTGATGGTTATTTTTTTTTTCTTTTAAGAATCAATTTTCTCATACTTGGTTTGATATGTACACTAGACATGGATCTATGACCACTTCCCGTTCCTCGACTTGGCCAAAGAGAACCCGATATGGGAGAAAGAACACCCATAAGAATAAAATACATCTTAGACAACAATCGTTGAAGGTCTAAGGAGCACAATTGATTTCTTTGAAGAGGAAGTTAAACTTGATGACGTCCAAAGATGTATGCTTTGATCCATACAAGGAAGACCGAGCTAGTGGACATATAGCGGGAAGGTATGAGTTGTCGTTTTATCATGGACCCTTGTGGAACCCCACATGATATGTTATGTACAATGCCTATATGGTGATACATCAACTCGGTTATGTACAAGAAGCACCTTGGAGTCACATGCGTGGCAAGTTCAAATTGGACGTGGAGAATTGTGTATGTGGTAAGGACTCTATCAAAATAGTTTACTCTGGTAACCCATCCGTTGAAGATTGGAATAACAAGATGCAATATTTGATCAACGATGGGAGACCTGTCAACCGAGGTGATGAAGTGGATCCAGGCTATATGGAATGGTACCAGGAGCATTCTCATCTTCATGTGATCCGTGAAGATAAAGGAAAAACCACCAAGGTTTCCGATTATGCCTGTATCATCAAAGACAAACCTTCTGGTTATGAAAGGACGATGCGTAATGTTCTTTCCTTTTGATTTTAATATTACGGCTCAACATTTTAGATAATAATCGTTTGATTATTATTGCATAAAAACAGAAAAATAGGTTTGCGTTTTTCTCCAAGAAATTGCTGGGTGTATAAAGGCGGGAGTGCCTTTATCAATTGAGAAGCTGAAATAGCATAAAAACCTAATGGATAACATTGATAATGAAGCTTATGCAAGTAAGTTTGGGGAGAAAGCTTCGAATAATCCTAAAAGGCCAGCAACAAAGTGATGTAATTTTATATAGTGGTAAAAAGAGGTTCGATTCTCGAACTTGTGAAGGTAATGATTTTAGAAAATATTGGACTAAATATAAACTAATAAAAATCAGGAAAATAAACTAGAGAAAACTAGGAATCAGGGTTCAGTTATTTCTAACAATTTATGTGATTAATCATGTAATTCTTTTTAACAATTTAATTCAAGTTTGCCAAAATATGTTTTCTAGAAGAATAATTGTAAATCCTAAGCATGGGACATCAAAAGTAATTAACTAAGCATGACCCATCAAAAGAGAACACAACTATTTAATAAAAACCATTTTTTTCTAATTTAAATCCATGCAAATAATAATAACAGAATTATAAATAATTAATTAAAAATAGACTTACCACATAAAATTGAAAGATAAACCTCCTCCATCATCCCAGTAAATAAACTTAGCCCATGGTGAAGAAAACTTGCTCAAAAGATCTTTTCATTGCTCAAAAAGTTGATTACAAGGTGAAATAATAGTGCAACAGCTGAACAGATACGTTTATAAATGTCACAGAACAGGGTTCAGCCGTTACAGAAGTGTTTCTAAGCAATAAATGGTTGAAAGAATAGGCGACATGAGCAGTTTGAATCAGCAACAGATATAAATGTTGTTGAGTCGTCTTCTCCGATGGTGGCTGATGAAGAACACGCCGGCCGGACCAGCAGCAGGTGACCGGCGGCGACCGGAAGTGGCCGGACTTGCTCTGATTTCTTCTCTAGGTTTACGTTGTCGATTTTCTTGGCTTCTCTTGGTTTATATAGGTAGTAGAAACCCTAGAGAGAGTTCTAAACCTAATAGAACTCTCTAAAACAACCCACAAATCTCAATCCGAATCGAAACACAATTCCGGCCAAATACATGATTTTCGAGCTGATTTCACGGGATTTTTTTGCTGTTTAAGACTTGCGTGAGATGACTATCAATGTTGGAACAATCTAGAAGCAAAATATCTTGCGAATCACTTGAGATTATCACGACCAGTTCAAACAGTTGAACCCCGATGAGTCAACTCGGTGACTCGGCCCGATCCAGCTCGCTGGGTTGACTCGCCTGGTTGACCCGCTGGGTTGACCCGATCCAGCTCAGCCCGATCCAAGGGTGCCCCAATCCAAAGTGTGGGTGCCTTGATCCATTTTCCCGGGTGCCTTGAACACTTTTTGAGCCAATTTTTCCACAAATCTTTATTCTTCTAATGTACCTACAAAAGCATAAAAACACGTAATAGACACAAAATCGAATACTAACTCACTAGAAATTAAGGTGCAATTTAGACATTAAAATGTGTCTATCAAATACCCCCAAACTTACTATTTTGCTAGTCCTCGAGCAAACTACTCTAAAACTAAAGTAAAAATCCTAACTCACTTTCGCAGGAATCGCGACTACATTTAGCATATATTTTTGAAATTTGATAAAAATTTTAATTTCAAATTTGGGGCAACATCTATAATCGGTAGTTAATAAAGTTTCATAGACTACCGATTATGGAGTATGCAAATGTTGGAAATTTGATAAATTTTCAATTTTGAATTTGGGGAAACATCTACAATCGGTAGTAAATACATTTTCTTAGACTACCGAATATGGAGTATGAAAATTTTCGAAATTTGATAAATTTTTCAATTTCGAATTTGAGGCAACATCTATAATCGGTAGTAAATAAAGTTTCATAGACTACCGATTATGGAGTATGCAAATGTTCGAAATTTGATAGATTTTTCAAATTTGAATTTGGGGCAACATATACAATCGGTAGTGAATAAATTTTCTTAGAATACCGATTATACCTGTTGAGTACAATCGTGTGTTAATTATGTATCGATTAAGATGATGGAACTGATTGGTTTCTGGACAGATTTTACATTACAATCGGTAGTAAATACATTTTCTTAGACTGCCGATTATGGATTATGAAATTTTTTCAATTTCGAATTTGGGGCAACATCTATAATCGGTAGTAAATAAAGTTTCATAGACTACTGATTGTATAAATCGGAAGGTAGTGGTGATCCCGATATTTCCGATTGTTTATATTCGTATGAACTTAGTGTACATATTTTATATACACTCTTGTTACACCAGGCCTCAACAGTTTTTTCTTTTTGAAAAAAAAGAGCCATTGGGACTCTAATCTATATAAGGAGGGTGACCTGTTTTCATTTATGCATCTCCAATATACTTTAACTCTCCAACATCGAAGTAATCATCTTCAAGATTAATGGCTCAACCGTTCACGGTAGAAGAAGATTTATCGCTATGTAGGCGCTATGTGCAATTCTTTCCGAGGCGAGGAGAAGAACATAGGAAAAATGGTGTAATGAGTATGAGTTATTTGGAGAGTAATCACGAATATTTTTACGTTGACACCAGTAACCCCAGTAACCGTAGTAAAGCTGATCTTTTTTGTCGATTTAATTGCATAAGAAGAGAAGTTGATCTATTTGTGAATTTAACTTATCTTGTCAATCGATATATTTTGAGGGGTAAAACTAATGATGAAGTTATAGAGATCTCTCTCGAGGAATGACGACGATGGAAACAATAAAATTACCGTTACAAAGCTCATTTCAATATCCTTAAGGTGATGGAAAGATTCAACCCGTTTAAGGTTCGTCCATGCCGCTTAAGGTGAAGGCATTCTCCAAGACAGAATATGAATCACGGAATAATTACCATGGATACATAATCAGTAGTTAGAATATACTATTATCTACCGATTATAGTCTTTGTAGTAACTTTTTAAAAATATTATGACGATACAACTCTCTATGTAAGGAAAATGGGTTTTTGTGTTTGATTTTTTAGTATAGTCGAAATTTATTGTTGTCATATATCTACCGATTGTCTCACTTGATTTTAACATGATTTCATGTTAACAATATTCAACATAATCGGAAATACAATGTAATTATCTACTTTCGATTGTTTAAATCGGAAGATAATGGTGATCTCGATACTTTCGATTGTACAATATAATGTTGTCAAAATACTTTCTCCATGTTACACAATGACGATAACATAAAGAACATAGCGATGTCCATAATACATGTTCAGCTAAACTACTCACCATCCTATGTCAAATCAATTGGGTCCTTGGAAAAGTTTGTTAAACGATCCCAACGCTCCATGTTGGACTCGTATTGCTTCAACCACTCCTGCAATGGTTAGTTGGGAAGTAATCCGAGCACTTACTCAATAGAGGTAATGGAAAATCTTCTGTTAACCTGAAACCGATAAAATGATTGCTATTAACCCATACCATAATGATTCGTCTATCCTTGACCGACTCATCACAAACCATCCTTGTGGGTGTAAATGTAGCACTCACTCCTAAGGAAGGAGGACAAAAATAATGTACCACGCAGTTCAAAACATCCGCTAAAAGATACCCACATTTCGGTATTACCATCAAATACTTGGACCCGATTGTCTTCAATCCCTTTCGGCATTTAACACGAGTATATAACTTTTTGAACTCTTGTTATCTAACATGTCTATCTCCTTTCATCATCATTTCAATATAGAATTCCTTATCCTCCAATAGTTGGGCGGCCATCTTATTTCTTAAATATTGCCATTGGGTGATATTCTCGGTAACCGCCTCACTAAAGTCTCATATTTGTTTCGAAGCAACGTGAAAACCACAGTTGCCATCCCTATCGACATCGTCGGTGGAAAAAACAAATGGTATAAGGAGTAGAGGGAGTTGTTCGAAATGCTCATTATATATTGTATACATACCTCGATTTGGTCTTCCGTGTATAGGTTGGGTTTGATTTAATTGAGAAGGAACCGTAGAGATATTAGGTTTGACTTGTCGTGATCTTGGTCCACCTTGATCCTTTCTTGGACGACCCCTTTTCCTTAGAGCCGGCACATCTTGATACTCAGCTTCAGTATGCTCATGCCTAGAAATCTCTCATTGACTAGATAACCATTCCTTCAACTATTTTCTTTGAATTGACCTTGGTATTCGGCCTACCCATCGCTTTTCCTTTTATTGGTTCTTCAACAACCTTTAGACAGGGGTGAAGGGCTTCCTTTAAATGGTGCATCAATATTTACTTTTATGTCCGATTTGATGTAGAGTAATGCTCGAGTACCCGTGCAAACATTTCCGTCGACACGAACGACGCACCATCAACCACCGTGGTGTTTGGAGTGAAAGATAATTGCTTCCAAAAGGGATAAATATCATTAATATTAATCACTTCAATATACCTACCAAGCATGTGATGACACAGGAGTCCAATACCTATCATCGTCTTACAATTGCAAACTGTAGTCTCATCAACGTGATCTCTATACAACTCCAATTGTTGTATCATGTAATTTATTGCCCACCAAGAAACTTTGTAAACTATACCCCTTAGAAGATTTTTATGTTTTAAATGTGCCAGCGAAAATCTATGCCGACTTTTTTCCATTGAACCGTAAATCTTAGTGAGGTCACGATTGGTGAACTCATGGATTTCTTCTTGGACCGACACAACTCCATTTTGACTATCGACTTGTATTTTCTTTAATCGGCCATGGGACCCCTGTGCAATGCTTGTTGGCTCGTTCTTGAAGTTCTGATATTCATATGTCCATGCAAATACAAACTTATCCTTATGCGGTCCCAACCATTGTGTTTTGCAATACTTAACTGGTTTGTGATAGTTCTTGCCCCATTCATCCTCAAAGTTCTTTAAGTTATATTCATAAACTTCATCCGTCATCGACCAAACTAGATTATCCCATGCTTTTAGAAATAAAGACCAATTTATTCCATCCTCGACCCACTTTTCATCAGCTAACCTTTTCTCTTCTTCTCGTTCTTCCACAGTTAGTTTACTAATACATTCATCTTCTTCCTTCGACCTCTTGGTACCTTTGTTTCGTTTTTTTATCTTGAATGATGTCTGCAATTGGATTTGATGTTGCATTAAATGTGCCACGTACAAAGCAAATTCTGGAAAATGATCGCCATTATAAATCACCTTAATGTTTGCAACATCCAAATGAAACTCACATCGTTCTCAGCATCTATTAAACCCCACGCCACCGTAAATGTGTATTTTTCCGAAGTGTGGAAAGCAATGTTCAACAACGGCATGTTGTACCTGTTTTTCTTGTAAGTAGCATCTATCAACAAAATTTGATGAAAGCATTGAGCCAATTGGATCATCTTCATATGTGCCAAGAAAATACGAATCACTTTACCATCAATTTCTTCTTTTCTCAACATGTAATTGTGTTTCTCGGCTAACCACTCTTATTGTTGCATAACCATTCGACCATTCCATTTCGTCATTTTGATTGTTGCTAGCGCCGAATTAATTGTAGGCAACAAAGACAAGTTGTTGGGGTCGTCCGCCTTTATCTTAGATAGGATTGCACTCGCTTTCATTACGTTCCTCATAGACTTCACCGTCTCCATTTCCTTTGGTTTTAACTTGGCAACCATTACGTGTCCAAAAAGACTTTCCGGATCTCCGTGGTTATGACGACCATTAGCAAGTCTAAACATTTTCCATACTTTACCTTCCTTACCGTCAGGCTTACTGAAGATAATCTTAAATGGGCATCCAATCTTATTTGAATTGCCTCAGTATTTCCTCTCCGTCTTCTTTAAGTATTTACGATCCTTTCCCACGTGACTCTTTCGCTCGCCACCTCTCTCACAAATCATTTTAAATCGATCAACCCTCACGTAATTGTTCTGAACTACAGCGCACATCTTCTCTTTTGCCTTGTTGATAAGCCATTCCTTTGCCTCCGCCTTACTTCCAAATGTCTTAATGCGTATATAAAAAACAAATATCATAAGCCTAACCTTGTAACATACATTCTTAGAACAAGAAAAGAGTGGGTAGGTAGCATACTAAATCATTTGCATAGTGTAGGGAAGTATCAGGACCCTCATATGAAACATGATTAACCGATTCAACAATCTACATAAAATAGCAGTGAGTTAGACAACAACAATCGGTAGATAATTATGTTCCCGTACACCGATTAACGATAATCGGTAGTTAGTTATATCCCCGTACTACTGATTAACAACAATCGGTAGTTAATTATATTTTTGTACTACCGATTAAAGCAAGACAAGTTTTGTACACAAAAACAAGTATAATCGGAGGATTATTTTGTTAAAAAACAACCGATTAGATAAATTTGATCTTTAAACTACCGACTGCAAAGTGCAAAATTTTTAAGTTTAATTCAATTCTGGCTACAATCACAATCGGTAGATATGTGATTTTACAAACTACCGATTCTTAATCGATAGATAAATTTTTTCACCCACTACCGATTGTGAAAGATGAAGAGTTAGAAATTTTGTAAGTTTGGATAAATTTATTTTTGGGGCGACAACTATAATCGGTAGATAGTAATTATTCTTAAAATACCGATTATGAAATCAAAATTGGAACAAGATTCAATTTGGGGAATTTGTTTAATCGACAGTAATCATTCTTCACGAGACTACCGATTATATCATAATTTGGCACAGGCGTGTGTAATCGGTAGATATGGTACTCCATAATCTACTGATTCTGGGACGTCCATGGCATTAATTGCATGAATAAATGATTTTTTTTAACGATCACATACAAACGCATACAAAGTGGGTTTTTGAGCTTCTTAACACAATACTTGATTGTTTGATGCATTATTATCTTCATTTTGATGTGATTCATCGTTTTCTCTCGCTAAATCGTCGTCTAGGTTTTCTTCCACACTAAAATTTGGATCATCCAATAAATATCCCAAATCGTCATCTCTAAACGTTATTGAACCTTCAATAATATGTTCTTCATGATGTTTCTCACCTTCTTCCTCATACTCATCCATGTTTGTTATTGATTTTAGGTAAAACCTAGTTTTTCCAAACTTCTTCTTCTTCTTCTCTAACACACTCTCTATTTCTTTTCTAAAACTATAACTCAAATAATTTTCTAACACTAACTATAACCAAAATTAACGAACTAATTAATCAACATTAACACTAATTACATAAGGGTAAATTAGCCATTAAAATATGGATAAGGGGTGTGCTGATATTACTTCTTAGTGACCTTATTTTATTTTATTAGTCGCCCCAAATTCTTTTTGGATCGCCCTAAAAAACGCGAGGATTTTAATATGGTTGGTCTTGCTCTGTTATTTTTCTTACATCTTTTTCACACTCGACGTATAACACCCATAAAAGACTAATGCATTGGAGAAAGCATCTGGAAGGAGTATTCTCTTGGCTATATATCAATATATCAAGAGCAACCACGAATGTGGCTTTAGGCCAAGCTTTGGATAGTGGGTGCTTGAGATATACAATACCCACTATCCAAGATTTGGCTAGTGGAAAATTAGTTTGGTAAAGTATTCCAGCTGGATATCCAGTATCAATCTAGTCTTTTACCGAAATAAAGTTTTCGTCTTCAATTATTTATTTTTTTATCTGTAATTTTTGTTTTTTTTCCTATTTGTACGTAGAAAAACTTACATATCGGATTAAAAAAAAAACTCGACGGAACTCAGTTTTCGTATGTCACTGTTTGGACGAGAACAATTTTGGTCACCATAGTATTTGGTTTTTATCTTTGTTCTTCCTTGGTTACAAATCTATATTATATCCAAGAAATGCTTAACCACATGTCTTTCCCTTAAATCATTTTTATCAGGTGATTTTTCTCATGAAACTCCTAACGAAGGGTAACGATAGAAGCTTTTTAGTTTTTTAATAAGTATTCCCATTTTAAAATCACTTTTACAAAATATGCTCGTTTTTTCCTTAAAATCTATTAATTAGGCTATGCTTGAATTTTCTGTTGGTGCCTAGGTAGCAGTTAAATCTCTTAATGAATGGCATTTAAGTCCCTAATTAAATCACCAGACAAGGACCGAGTTAGGGGAGTGAGTCAGTTATGGGTCAAATCGTAGATAAGTGCATAAATTACACATTCTTAATATCAAATCTAATATATATATTTTTTATAAATCTAGCATATTACATTGTATTATGTTTGTTTTCTAGTGTATGTCTTTTATTAAGTGAATCATCCAAAAAGGAGTTACAAAGTGTTAGACTGTGCAAGGAAATAAGTGCTACAAGTGAAAAATGACCAAAGACCAACTGAAACTCATCAAAATATATGATTTATTCACATCATCTTATATAGAACGAAGAAACAAAACCAACTGTAAAAGAATGAGATCATTCCGACGTCGTATGAAGAAGTTATGAGAAAAACAAGTTTAAAATATTCTCGGCCATGATGGTAACCGAGGAAACATATGTCCTCAGATGGTCAGGTGACCGAGGAAAAATTCATAAACTTTTAATTTCCTCGGTAGGTCAGGTCTCCGAGTGAAAACAGAAATCTCTGAAGGTCAGGTGGTCAAGAAAGTTACGTCAATAGATATTTTGGACGAATTTTGGTGTTTCTTTGAGACTTATAAATTGAAAAATCTTGCTCCCAATAGGTTTCCAAACCCTAAATATAAGATACTTGAGATCCCAAGTATTTGAAGCTATAAAAGAATATACCTAAGGCCAAAATAAGAATCATATCACCTCTTACCTCTCATACTACAATCCACATCTAAGACCTAGGGTTTACCCCTTTAGGGGGAAACCATTATTCTTCTTCGTTCTCTTCTTATTTGTAATACAAGTTTCCTTTGATTAAGGATGAATTCAATGTTCTAGACGTAAAGATTTATTTCCTTTGATTAAGGATGAATTCAATATTCTAGAGTAAAGATTTATTAGTAATACAAGTTTATTTGTAGTTTTAATCATTGTCGCTTGTCTTTACTATATATCAAAGGTTTATGAGTGATTCTTAGATTGTTTGGAGTGCACACCAAATTAATATATCAATCTAGCAATAGAGTTTTGATATATATGTAGTAGTAGAACACCTCTTATACAAGTAGATAACATGAATTAAACCTTGCAGAGGGATTCCGTTGACAAATTGCGTGCAAAGACAACAATAGTAAGCAAACCGAGCTTATATGTTTGATGCTAAGATCAACCTAAATTCATAAACCCTAATGCATTTGAATAGGTTACACCTTGAGAGCTCTTATTCTTGGTGGCTCAAATGGATAAAATATGGTAGTCGGGCACTTCCATATCCAATGATACAAGGATTTTGGGGATATCAGAGCTTATTACTATTCTACGGTTGGTGATGAATGACTCTGACGCAAGATAGATAAGTATACTATTTAAGTCGATGTTTGGTAACGGCGAAGGACTCCCTAACCATGCCTTTCTTTTTATTGTCCTTTTAGTAATTAATCAACAAATCCTTCACCCTTAGTTTTTTTTTAATTATAGTTTTTTTAATCTAAATAACATCTCAATTACACAACTCTCTGTGCAAATGATCCATACTACCAATATATTAATAGTTAATTAGTGGAAAATATGTTGATTAATTCGTTGCACTTATGAGACACATCAATTGTCACTCAGTACTACAACAATAATTGTAATAGTTGATTAAAAACTTTGTTCATATTCTTCCAAAAACCCTATTTTCTGAACTTATATACCCAAACATAAGACTGAATTAATCGAAAATAAAATTACATCAAATTGAATCAATCTATCACTATCATCTCAACATGAAATACATAACAACAGATCATAAGAAAATAAGGACGAAATCCTCAGCAAAATCATATTAATTAAAACTCTCAAATTGGAAAACCTAAAGATTCATCAGTTAAATCGACTTCTACCCTAAATCAAAAAACACGATTACAAGTGAATCTAGGTTTTTTTTTCTTCGTATTTTTCAATTTTGGGTTTGTGATGGTGGTGCTGACGGTATATATGTAAATGGTATTGGCGGTGTTGTCAGCGTGTAAATGGTGGTGATGGTACGTGTTGTATGCGGTGGTGTAAATGGTGGTAATGGTGATTTGTCTTGGAAGAAAGAAGTGGTTTCCTGTTTAAGTGGTCTGGTAGTGGTGATGGTGGTCTATTTGGGTGAAAATATTTTAGGATTTGATCAAACTGATTATAATGAAGATCAAACTCGTGATTTTGATGTTCTTACTTCTTAGAATAACTGATGTTTGTGTAAGAGAATGATCAAGAAAGAGAAAAATCGAGAAACAGGAATAAGGTGCAAAGGAGGAGATGAGGAAAAAATTAGAAAAATAAATATTTTAGAAGAATCTTTTACTTTAAGGTTTTAATGGTAAGGATAGTCTAGTAATTTTGACACCAATACATGACAAAGTCAATGATATTTGACCATATGAATGGGTCAAGTTAACTTGGCTAACAATGATGCATTAATTAAATTTCGAAGGTACAAACTTACTATTTATATTTGGATTTGTAGTTGAAGTACTTTATAATTTTTCCAAGTTTAGTGAAAAAAAACATACTGAAATATACTGAAATGAAAAAATAGATGTATCAGTGGTAAAGTCTTTATTTAGAACAAAACTGCCTTCACCATTGGATTAGTAATCCCCACAAAATTTAGTACCCATAACCAAGGTTTTTAAATCATGAATTATTTTTTATTTTTAAGAATCAAATCGTATATTGAATGAATCAGAAATACGTAGTTGATTATTAAAAGTCTATATTTCAACAGTGTGTTTATATATATTAATGAATTAAATAAAAGTTAAATCTTTATAACTTAATAAATATGAAAATGGTCAAATACTATCAACAAACAACTTCATAATATAATGGTTAATAGGTTGCATTAAGAGGCACAAGGTGGCGGTGCTAGGTTCGAATCCTTTCATCCCAGTTTAATTTTAGCCAGTACATGTGCTAGGTTTGAATCCCCAAGTAGTTTGACAGTCGAGTGAGGTTTTTTTCTTAAAATTTAAATTAGATCATTTTAAAAAAAAATTAATAATACCATAACTATCATCTTCGTATAAATCTTTTTTTTTTATTCTTTTTTTATTTTCATTCTTCTTCCATCTATTCTCCTTCTCCTCCCCCTCCACCACCATCGCCACCTCCTTCCGTTGTCCCACCGTCACTAAACCATTGGCATTCAAGATCTGCCACCTATAAACCTCTGATTCTTCCTCCTTCTCTCCCACCAATACCATCAACGCCTCCTTATTTTCTTTCCCACCATATCATGTTCAGATCTGGCACCAATATCACCTGGGCTACAAGGAAACCACTACGATGTTTAAATCTTCCACTAATATCACATACGCCTCCTCTTCCTCCCTAATATCACCATCATCACCTCCTTTTCTTAGTCCCACACAACTACCAAAACCAATATCATGTACTGATCCTCTATCAACACCACCTCTGTGACCCCGCCTCATTATAATTTCCCATTACATTACAAAAAGGTAGAATCAACTAGAAAATAATGATCCATCACCATCATCGAAATCAATGTTGTGTTGGTGAAATGACAAATTTATGTTGAAACCAAATTTGGTTTTAACAAATTTTATCAAAATTTAACAACGTTAAAACCGAGATTTTTATTGGTGAAAACAATAAGTTTTATTGAAACCAAATTTGGTTTCATCTGATTTTTATCTATTTTTAACCGTGAAACCAAAGTTTTAATGGTGCAACAATAAGTTTATGTTGAAACCAAATTTGGTTTCAACATATTTTTTCCTAGTTTATTCAGTTTGACTTGGAAGTTAGCGCGTTTGGTTTTATTATTGAAATTGTATTGGTGACATGACAATTTTATGTTGAAATCAGATTTGGTTTCAACATATTTTTGCCTGGTTTTTGTCATTGAAACCAATGTTTGCTGGTGATATGGTTAGTTTTTGGTGGAAGTGTTGCTGGTTGGCGGTTTTGGTGGTTGGTAGTGGTGTTGTTGATGGCGACGGTAGTGCTAGTTGGTGGTGGTGTTGCTGGTAGGTGGTGGTGAAATAGTGCTGGTATTAGTGGTGGTCCTGGTGGATTTGGTGTTGATTGTTGGTGGTGCTGGTTTGTGGTGGCATTGTTGGTTTGTGGTGTTGATGCTGATGGTGGTGCTAGTTGGTGGTTGTAGGGTGGAGATAGTGTTTGTGGTGGTGGTTGACGATTGTGATGGTAGTGGTGGTGGCACCGATGGTGGTTGGTGGTGGTGGTGATGATGGTGCTGGTATTTAGTGGTGGTGGTGGTAGTGTTGGTTGGTGGTGGTGTGGTGGTGCTTATTGGATGTGGTTTTGATTGTTGGTGGCGATGATGGTGATGGTGTTGCTGGCGATGATAGCGCTGGTTAGTGATGGTGTTGCTGGCTAGTGGTTGTTGGTGGTTTTGCTAGTTATTGATGGTGAGTTGGTGCTGATAGTGTTGGTGGTGAGAAGAGAATAGAGATTGGAGATACAAACGGTAAAATAGAAAATTAACTTAAAGTAGAAGGGTGATTTAAATAGTTTAAGTCATATAAAAATGAAGTTTCTGTGTACAATTTGCTTCCCTATGGTTTTGAGATTACAATCAACTCGCTATGGTTTTTGTATATTGGTGTTAACGATTTTGGGATTACAATCAACTCGCTATGGTTTTTGTATATGGATGTTGACGATTTTGGGATTACGATCCCAGACTATTTTTTATAAAAGTTTTTAAAATCTCAAGTGTCATTAGTTTCTTTTAGATTACTCATACTTTGGAGTTGCTCTTAATGTATTATACCGAAAATGGGAGTCCACTTGTCTCTAGCCTAACCAGAACTTAAGAGACTATATATGTCCAGTTCATTATAAAAAAAAATTCCAATGGCATATTCAAAGGGTTAATGGATTTATTCTCGGCTGACCGTAAAAGCATGTGTGATCAGATTTAAATTTGAATGAGAATTAATAATCAAAAGAATCCAAACTAATAAAGTCAGATTTATCGAGGTGATCGAATAAGTTTTATTTCTTTTATGGCGACTCGAATTTGAATTTTTTGATCGGGGTATTTTTAATAAAAATATCAAGATGCTGCAATAATTAGTATTATCTTTTGCATATTTTAGATTTTAGTTATAGTGTTACATTAACTAGATTAATAGTACACTGTACATCAGACATATTAATCTTTGCAAGGAAAAAAAATTACATTAGCTAGATTAGGTTGATGTATAAAGGTTATCGAAAATGTACAAGCCTCCAATAAAGAATCTCTAAAATACAAAAGCTTGATTATGATATTTAATTGGTGGGTGGTGATAATAATAGCTTTAGACTAAACATGGCTGCTCAACCAAAAACCATGAACACTTGTTTTTAAGTTAAAAATAGATAAGATATGTCTTGGCCAATGCTTCATGTTGCTCGGATAAAATTAAGGGAATTATACCCTCATACTAATACCCGAAATATAAATATGCCCCTACTTTTTTAAAATATTAAAAATATAGCCCTAACATTATCTTTTCATCTTACAAACTGTTAGTGGGAAATCCACGTCGACGTTAGATGACATGGCTTCAAAGATTCCATCGTCACATGTAGAAAAATGTGATGAGCTTCCAGTTTTACCCTTTTAAAAGTCGATAGAATGCTTCATAGAGTCCAGAACTGAAACTGATTTAATTTAGTTCATTTCTCAACCAGAACTTTCTCTAAAATCAAACCGTGTTCGAAAAAGATAAAAGAAAACAACTTCCAATCATTGGGTTTTTACATACATATTTGAAGATTCTTTTATTGATTTCATGGTAATCTAATTTTAAACCCCATTTTTAAAATCAGTCTTGTTTTCGAAATTACAATTAGGGTTTCTCTTTAAGCTTATGTTGCTGTGAGTATACTTGAATCCCTCTCGGGTCCAACTACAGGTACTTTGCGTCTCTCTTACTTGAATTCTTGTATGGAATTATTAGATGTTAATTATAGTTCTAGGTTTGTTAATTTCTTGATTGGAAACATGTGATTTTGAAGTTCTTGGACAATGAATAGATTATGAGGACCGAATATTCTGCTTTGCGGAACCAACTCGTTTTCATCGAGAAATTTTTTTTTATCTGATAACAACAATGGTAGAGTGAGCAATGCATACATACGAATGGCTTTCTCTATGTGTCCCAATATAAACTGATTTTTGTTACATGATATTTGTATTTCTTTAAATGCTTAATTAGTTAATTGTTGTACTCAATATTTCAGTACTTGAAATAATTGATGAAAGTATGTAATTTTTCAAAAAGAACACTGCATACATACACCGAAATATGGGTCTTCGTCGCTACTGTATATCATTAGTATTCACTATTCACTTATGAGATGCATTATTGTTAGTTCTCTCCATTGGACCTTATCGATGATGCATTTGCAATTAACCTCTTTATGAATGTCGGGTACGGTGGGAAATGCATGTTGTGGCTTCTTCAAAAGGAGGCAAGGAGCAGATATGCTAGTCTTTCGGTGTGCATTATCCATCTAGAGTTTTGGCCATTCCATAATCTATATCATTATCCATCTAGAATTTTGGGCATTCCATAATCTATATCACCTATTATACCAGTATGAGTTTCATTTTCAAAAAAAAAAAAAAAAACACAAATGAAATGCAAATTAATAGAATTAGGAGACTTGCATGGAATAAAGATTGTTCCTGCTAAAGTTGTGGGCCTAAATTCTATTTATGTTCAGCTGGAGAGTGATGCTCGTGCCTTAACCGAAAAAAATCAATTTGTAAGATTTTTAATGGCTCTGCCACTTTAGATGTCCGGTGGAAAGACGTAAGTTTTTATATTTCCAGCATTAGATTTCTAACTACATTACTTTAAAAAATTGTAATATGAACGAATGTTCATCTTGGGCTAGGAAGAACAATTATGACAAGTGATGTTACAGACCTCTTTCTTGTTTTGTTTTTTTTAATGTCTGTCTATAGTGTCTAGTATTTCGAAGAGCGAGGTTGTTTAATGAATTTTCAGTTTGACCATGTTATGAGTACGCAGACATGTATCATCTACTTAATATACTTAATTTGTTTTGAAATTAAGTTTATCATATGTAAACACCTAGGAAAGTCGAGGCTTTTTTCCTGTTAATGGGGGATTTGCATTGTCATCATCGTCATTAGTTACCATCTGGGTGTTTTCTGCAACTATATATGAACATTTTTGTTGTTGTTGCATAAGCAACATAATTGGTGTCTCATTGTACCTCTAGTTTCTAGACCTCGCAGTCTTCTGAAACAACCTTTTTCCTAATCTCATGGTTGCATTATGACTTGTAATTGAATTAGCAATTTCTAGAATAAGTTTGCTTCTACGATTCCACTGTTATACCCAGAAACAATTGCATATCCAAATTTAACCAAACGCACCAATTCAAACTTTTAGGCTTAAGTGGCACATTGTGAATTTCGTTACTGCATCTGTCTCTCAATACCTTAAAGTCAACACGTAACAGAAAATTTCAAATTCAGTATACCCATTAATATTCTGAATTTAAGCTAATGTGGGTGTACCGTGAGTCTTTCTTATAGGAGTCATATCATCATACTCGGGGGAGCCTGATTTGGAAAGTAATTTTCTAAAATATTAGTGAATAGTGTATGTGGATATATTTTTTCTGCTTCAGCATGTGATAGTGAGCTAATATGTAAATTTTTCCTCTTTGTAGTTATCTTTGTGTTCCTGTGACTGGAGTACTCTCGACTCATTTCTTTATTATTTTGAAAGTAAATCTTCCATTGTGGTTGGTTAAATAATTTTTCTCATACTGAAATTTTGATGGGTTGATATCCCATTTCAATTTATGTGATATTATTACTTATGTGCACATGCTTTGGGAGTTATACGTGAGCTTCAGAAGCGTTATCCCATCAAAAGGGACCCAATAAGATTACAACTCATCATACCTGAAGAAAACTCATGTTCTCTTATGGAAAATCAACTATCATTGGTAAGTCTGATATTTATGGAATTTGAATAGTGTAATTTTCATTCATCATTTTCTTTGGAAAAGGTCTGTTGGATTTCTCTCATGTTCTGTTTTATGTGTTTAATCCTCCTTATATCTAAATAGGTTTGTATCTTCTTATAGGTGATTATTTTCGTGAAGAAATTGGTGAATAAAGGTTGTTTTTCTAGGTGATTATTTTCGTGAAGAACAGTGGATGTTAGGGTTTATAAAGAAGAAGTAGATAGAGGAGGATACATAATTGTGGGAAAAGAATGATCTGAAGCCGTCCAACAATACTTGTCTAGATGACTGCCATGTGTGAATATAATCAGCTAAGTTAGCTAGGGTTAGTTTGGAGTTGGATAAAGTTATATAAGGATAAATCAGTCTTTTTAGAGAGAATATGCCATGTGGCAGATTACAGTCAGTTAGTGGTGTTTTAAAAAACAAGATGGAAAAGAAAAAAACGGATTATATTTGATATGTTTGAAAAAAACAGGATAGATTTGTAACAAGAGTAATAAAATAGATTTATATCAATAAAATTCCCTAAAATTAATGAGGGTAAGTTTAACTCAACTGATCTCACGATTATAGAGGAATAATATCCGTAGTATTTACGACCATTTATATATAGTTGATAAAAAAAAGCTTGTTCAACTAAAAATTTAAAAAATGTTTCACAATTAAGTTAGTGAAAAGTCTACATAAATTGCATCATATTTCCGACTTGATAGATGCTCAACACAACTTTACTCGTCTTCTATATCTATGTATTCGCAATTGAAAACAAAAATATAATTTTCATAATTGAGTTCACCGATTCAAATTTTGTCGATGTTGAACGATAAATCAAAATAAAATAAAAAATAAATCTATATATACCGTCTTAAAAAGTCAAAAATTTTACCGTGTAACCTCAATTAAAGGTTTATTACACACGCGTCCCTATGGAAGTTCCTTTAGAATATAAACCCTTCATCAGCCAAAATCAAATAGTCTATCTCACTTGGTTAACATAGCAACCAGCATAATACACACATGCACCTCCTAAAATAAGAGAAAATACAGAATTTAAATAAATAAAAGCAGTGACACCATACCATCCTTGTTTGTTTAGCTTCCTTAATAAGAAAATATTATGAAACCTAAGCATATAGCATATATTTTCATAATTTATAGAGGGATATCATTTGATCGATCCAACGGTCAGGATCGTTTAGAATCTATTTAACTTATATTAGATGACCGCGCGACGATGGTGGGTGGGGGTGGGGGCGACCGAAGATTCGATCAAATTCGATCCGATTTAGTTTTAACAAAAATATTCTATTTTGGGTCGGAAAATAAATTAGGAATATATATATATATATATTACTAATTGTTTTGGTTTTACATCACAGTTTTATACGACTGGTCGTTTTAAAAAAGTGGTAAAATAGTTCGTTCGCTGAGACTTGTAAAGATTCGTTTTAGACTTAATTTTAATTTAAACTAGAAAATAAGTAAAATATTTTAATAATATTGGGAAGAACTAGAACTCAGGATTCCACCAAAATGACTTCTGAATGATTTCTACAATGATTCTTTAACAATTATAGCTCTTCTATTGACTCTGTTTCTTTGCCAAAAGTAGATTTCTAAAATATTAATTGTAAATCACAAGCAAGGCACATCAAAAGCTCTTAAGTACCAACATACACCATCAAACAAAATCACAACTAATTGAGAAAAATCATAAATCAATTAAAAATCAATGCAAAAGTCATTAAGAATCAAAAATAGTTACCATTCATTCATGAAATATGACTTCCTCCATTTTCCCAGTGGTTGGGTTTAACTCATCATGCTCAAAACACTTTCAAAAGATTGGTACATGGCTCAAAAGTGCTTAAGAAGAAGAAAAAAAGATAAAAATAATAAAACAAGAAATCTGCAACGTTTATAGGTGTTACAGATTAACGTTTATAGGTGTTACAGAAGAAACTTCACGAACTCCTCTAGGATTGGGTTGTGTCTGAATAGGAAACTTACCTTTTTCTCTTTCTCTAAAAAACTTAGCGATTTGACCAACCTGGGTTTCTAAATTGGAAATAGCCCGACTGTTAGCCTCAACAATCTTTTGATTTTCTTGTAAACTTTGGTTGAATGACTGTCGAAAATCTTTAGTGTCCAGAGTTAATAAGGCGAGAGACTCTGCTAAACTCATGATCGTCTTATCTATCGGATTCTAAAATTGCGTCGATCCTGAAGGATTCTTAGTATATACAGAACCTGTGGGAACCTTAAAATTACTAGATTGACTTTGACTCTGGCCCTTAGACCAAGAAATGTTAGGATGGTTTCTCCAACCAGGGTTATAGGTTTATGAATGAGGGTCAAACTTCTGCTGATTATCAAATCTAGTGCTATTATAAAGAGCATGGGCGTGCTCTTCAACAGTCTGTCCTTCCCAAAATGTCTTGGGTTCAATTCCACAACTAGATTGACTCAGTTCTAAAGCTTCTAACCTTTTTGATATAGCTGCTATTTTGGCATCTGATTCAAAAGATCCTTCTACCCTATTGACATTTCATTTACTTAGAAGAATTGTTTTCTGGGCTCCCTACTATTTTCCCATTGTTGGGTTTTTCGGCGATTTCATTCAAAAATGTCATCGCACCATCGTCAGTTTTATTTTCAAACCCACCTGTGCATAACGACTCAACCATGGTTGTTGTCAAATAATTAAAACCCTCTTAGGGGATCTGAACTAGCCTTACTTTTTCTAAACCATGATGAGGAAATTGTGATAATTTTCCAAATACCTATATAAAGATTCTCCCTCTTGTTGAGCAAATGTGCAAATCTACTGCCTAATAGATAATGTTTTGTGCCTAGGGAAAAACTTCTGGGAAAAAGGCAGATGTAAGTTGTTCATAGGTTTCAATGGACTCAGAAGTCAAACTATACAACCAAGATTTGGCTTTGTCTCTTAGTGAAAAAGGAAACAATCTAAGTTTCAAGGCTTCATCATCTAGGTCCTTAATCCTGGTGGTATTACATATTTCCTCAAATACCTAACATGGAAATAGCGGTTTTCATTTTCTTTCCTTAAGAAGATTGGGAGCATATGTATGGTCCCAGGTTTTAACTCATAGTTTACTTCAGTTTCAGCTAACTTGATACATGATGGAAGAGAAGTCCTATTCGGGTTCAACAAAGCTTTTAAAGTTGACATTGCTGGCGCGATCAAAGGACTAGGAGTAACTTCTTCACACAGTGTCAAGTTCTCAAAATTGAAATTTCCAAAAACATGACCCTCAAAAGAAGAGTCTTCGAGGTCCTCGTTTCCAGGGACAAAACTACTAGGTTTGTCACTAATTAAACGACCTAGAGTATCTCTTTTCCAAACTTGCTCAGTGATGATTTCGAGCAGTCCTGGCATACATTAAAAAAAACTAAAAAAAAAAAATCCTAATTGGAAGGGAATTCTAAGCAATCACAGGCAAGGCTGACTCAACTAAATCAAACATGTTGAATCTAGAAAACAACAAGCATGATGGCTCCACTTAGATTGTTTCTAGATCAAAAACTATTCTTTCAAAAGGCAACTAGTTACAGTTTTAGAAAACCTCTTACAACGATCCGAATTAGATTAAGTCGAATAGAAACAGGATAAGATCTAAGGAGCTTTGATAACCCTGTCTATTTGGCAAGGTTTACTTGGGTTACAAGGCGGCTCGAATCTACTTAAAATAATCTTCCTGAACTTTGGGTTAGGCTAACAGAGTAACCAATATAGTGCTTTTGAATGACTTCCCATATGCTCGTTACCCTATCGGTCTCTTTCTAGTCAAATTTTAAGGCTTAGGTTCGCGTTTGGTAACGTGTTCCTAAAGCGGGCAAAAAGGAAACGGTGATGAAATCCGAGTCCTTGTCTTGTATGGCCTGTTCTTTCCCTTTACTAGAAAAGTAAATCCGTATTCAGGTCCTCATCATATAAGCACACGAAGGAGTCCATAAAACCCACTGACAGGGGATTCGTGGGTGGTTAGAGTCTTACCTCACATTCCAAACGGGCAATGAACCGTTGAAGTTGACTCAGGCCACCGAATCCTATGTCAGTGTACGAACCCGAGGGGATGAGACAATATCGTAATTGTCGTCCTTCCCTGTTGCAGTTTATATTCAATAATACCCTTCCGTAGGGGGTTTTTTAAAAAATAATGTTCAAAGTCCCCAAAAAATAAAGTCCAAAGTCCAAAGAAAAAGTCCAAAAAGAAAAGAAAAATTACAAAAATAATAAAGGATTTCCTAAAATAAAAATAAATAAAACCCTAAAAAAATTAACTAAAGAAAAATTCTTGTATTCTTTTTCCGTTTTTTTCGATTTATCTTTGACTCCAAGTCTTTAATCAATCAATATAATCTTTGGCTCCAATTTCTTTTTGATCCAAAACCTGTAATACAAAGAAGAAAAAACGTAAAAAATAAAAATAAAAATCTAATTAAACTAACTAACTTAAAAAAAAAACTAAAAATAAATCTAAAAACAAGACCCCGGCAACGGCACCAAAAAGTTGATTGTTTTATAAGAGTTGTAAAATAGTTCGTTTGCCGAGACTTGTGAAGATTCGTTTTAGACTTAATTTTAATTTAAACTAGAAAATAAGTAAAAGATTTTAATAATATTGGGAAGAACTGGAACTCGGGATTCCACCAAAATCACTTCTGAATGATTTCTACAATGATTCTTTAACAATTATAGCTCTTTTATTGACTATGTTTCTTTGCCAAAAGTAGATTTCTAAATTATTAATTGTAAATCTCAAGCATGGCACATAAAAATCTCTTAAGTCCCAGCATATACCATCAAACAAAATCACAATTAATTAATAAAAATCCAAAATCAATTAAAAATCAATGCAAAAGTCATGAAGAATCAAAAATAGTTACCATTCATTCATGAAATATGGCTTCCTCAATTGTCTCAGTGGTTGGGTTTAGCTCATCATGCTCAAAACACTCTCAAAAGATTGGTACATGATTTAAAAGTGCTTGAGAAGAAAAAAAGAAGCTAAAAAAAATATAATAGGAAATCTGCAACGTTTATAGGTGTTACAAATTAACTGTTACAATGGAGCTTGAAGATAAATGTTGCCAAGCGAAGATAAACGTTGCTGACGGGTTTGAAGAAACCGTTGCAGCTGAAGATAAACATTGCAAAGATGAAGATAAACGTTGTTGATGGGTTGAAGGAACCGTCGCCGTATCCCTGTTCTTCACTTTCAGCAGCAGAACTTTGTTTTTCTCATGTTTTTTTTTCCCGAGCCTCCCCTGCCTGATTTTTCTTCCTCCTCTTTGCTATTTATAGGTTCCACAAACCATAAAAACTCATCCTTAATCGACCAGGACCCAAAAACCAATCCAAAACAAACTCTAATTCTTGTAAATCCGAATAACGGTGAAACTCTTTTTCCGGCCGTTCACGTGAGTTTCCAACCTTTTTCTCCGACGTAGAACACTTTGTTTGACTTGTTTAACCAAGTACGAATTGTTTCTTCACTTAGATATATCGAAATCTTCTTTTAGTTCCCTTAAAATTCTCTTCCAACATCAATCAGATAACTCTTTTGCGTAAAAGAGTTGTTCCCGCCATTTTTTTAGATTTGAAACAAAGAAGGGGATGTGCCCCTATCCAAAACGTAGGTTCCTTTATCAGAACTCCTGGGTGTCTTTATCAATTTTTCTGGGTGTCTTTAGTAATTTTTCTCGGGTGCTTTTATAACTTTTTAAGCCAATTTTTCCACAAATGTTTATTTTCGAAAAATGCCTACAAACACATAAAATCACATCATAAGTACCAAAATGAGTACAAACAAAATTGATAATTACGGAAAATTCAGACACAAAAATATGTCTATCACACTTTTTTAATTTTTTGTATTAATTTGAAGCAATTGAAGGTGAAATTTATGGAATTCAATCTATTTGATGTAGTTAAAGTATAATTGGGGACCCCAAATCTCTGATTATCATATCAATTTTATGAAAAGATGATCAATTTTGATCCAATTTAATCGATTTGAATGAAACCGATGCAAATTAGATTAGGTGAGGTTTTTTTTCGTGGTTTTAGGTTAAAATAATTGACGATCAATTCGAGTTTTGATCGATTTGATGGTGCTTAATGATAGTTGGGGATTATCACTTTTCAAATATCAAATCAGTTTTGGAAAAAAATAATCAATTCATATTCAATTAAATCGATTAAAAACTAAAAAAAATATTACGTGTATTTACATTTTAGCTTCCATAGTTACAATATATAAGGACTTCCTTCGGTCGTCCAATAAAAGAGTATCACCAGCTAGTAATAGTAGCCTCTGTATATTTCATGCATAAGTGGCTTACAAGACTTTTAATAAAGTCATGACTATCTGGTAGAAAGTTGGTCCTTTTGGCTGGTCTTCCTGATGGTCTCGTTAATGTTTGCAATTTCTTTTTGTCATGTTGTCGTTGTCATGCTGGAAGTCTCACATGGTCTACTCTTATGAGTACTATTTTCTTTTCTTACTTTACCGGATTCTTTATGGATGCCAAACATGACACCTTGCATGTCCTATATTTTGGGCATCTTCCTTTTCTTTATGTTGGTCATCATTTCAAACACAATCCACGTCTTATACAATTACTTCCCTGATGACATGGCAAGTGGGAAAATGGAATTTTTTATTTCAACCTCACCTTTTTGTTTCCTGTTTTTTTGTTGATATTTTTTATTTCCGGTGCTCGAACTGTGTGGATGGGATTATTAGAAAAATTGGGTTCATCGGAGGATGACAAATTATACAAAAGGATTGTTATACTTCTAACTTTCAAGGTTCTAAGAGATTTCTTTTAGATAATTATTATACCCTTCTAATTAGATTGCGATTATAATAGGTATACGAAATAATGCCTTCAAGATACAATGAAAGCCCTATAACAAAGAAATTGGATTCAAGGTTTGTACCCCTTGATCCAACCAAGAACATAAGAATATGAGATTATGATGATGCTTTAGTAGAGAGAAAAACAGATTGTTTTGATGTGTTTGAATGATAGAATATTTTCACCATTTACAGGGAGAATCATGTTTGTTGAAGATACCTCTTCATCTCCAACAGACACTTCCAAAAGCCATTAAGGATGGGTTATGGGAAGAGATGTGTTTGTTCAAATTTGAATAGAAAGTTATTAGGTTTTCAAAGTAAAACCAACCTTGGGGGGTGATACCCCCAGAACTCCCATCATAGCGGCAAACAATCTTGAAAATATCCAATATGGATTTACGGAGTTGGGAGCTCAATTCACCATCTACCAGTTTCATGATATTTTTTCATAACAAGTGAAAAAAACCAAGGTGACCATACTTAGCATACAAAAACTCCTCCCATATTATTCTTTATAAATAAAAACCATTTGAAATAAAAATGAAATAAAAACCTCATTTTCATTTATAATGTTTAAATTTAGTTTTTACCACTTTTTAAAATGCCACCCTTACCCTTTCTTTCTTTTCATCAGGTTCTTCTTCTTCTTCTTCTTCTCTTCTTCTTCCTCCTCCTCACCACCACCATCACCACCAACAACAGTAGCTCCGCCGCACCAAACCAGTGAGAAAAGATAGATCCGGAGCAACAATACCTCCGTCTCCGTCTCCTTCACCAAAACCTCTCTCTCTTTTTATTTTACTTTTATATTCACCAATAATAGCTCTGTCACCCATATCCTCCACTAACAATACCTCCATCTTCTCCACCAACACCACCAGTACCTCCTTCTCTTTCTATGTCCAGATAAGCCACCAACAACACCTCATCCTCCCCCATCGCTTTCTCCTCGTTATTTTTTCTTCTCCACTACCAACAACACCTCTTGCTCCTCCTTCTATCCTCTACAAACATCACCAACACCTCTAGATCATCATCGTCAAAAATCATCATCAAAAAATAATGATACATCATCATTGTCGAAATTAGTTTTTTTTTATGGTGAAACGTCAGAAAAATGATGAAACCAAATTTGGTTTCATCAAATTTTACGAAAACTAAACAACGTTGAAACCAGTGTTTGTGTTGGTGGAATGTCTGAAAAATGATGAAACTTTTTTTGGTTTCATCATTTTTTTTCATCTGGAATAAAATAAATGATGGAGCCTTTTTTGGTTTCATCAAATTTTAGAAAAACTAAACAATGCTGAAACCAATTTTTATGTTGGTGAAAACAATAAGTTTTATAGAAACCAAAATTGGTTTCATCTGATTTGTGCCTACTTTTTACCGTGAAACCAAAGTTTAATGGTGAAACAATACGTTTATGTTGAAACCAAATTTGGTTTCAACTAAAATTTTCCTAGTTTATTCAATTTGGTTCATTTGGTTTCTTCGTTGAATTTGTGTTGGTGAAATACAAATTTTATGTTGAAACCAAATTTGGTTTTATCATTTTTTCTGCCTAATTTTTATCGTTGAAATCAATGTTTTAGTAATATGGTAAATTTTTATGGTCGTGTTGCTGGTTTGTGGTGGTGGTGTTGATTATAATGTTGGTCGGTGGTGGTATTTTTCGGTTGATGGTAGTGGGATAATGCTGGTGTTGGTGGTGGTGGTGGTGGAAGTGGTGTTGGTTGTTGGTGGTGCTGGTTGGTGTTGGTTCTGGTTTTCGTTGTTGCTGGTGATGGTTGCTGGTGGATCTGGTGGTTGTTAGTGGTGCTCGTTGATGTTGGTGTTGGTTGTTGGTGTTGGTTGTTGTTGTTGTTGGTGGTGAAAGTGGTGTTGGTTGTTGGTGTTGGTTGTTGTTGTTGTTGGTGGTGAATGTTGGTTCTGATTTTCGTTTCTGTTGGTGGTGGTGCTCTTTGGTAGTGGACCTGGTGGTTGTTAGTGGTGCTCGTTGGTGGTGGGTGATGGCGATGCTGGTTGGTGGTGCTCGTTGGTGGTGGTGGTTGGTGCTGCTGTTAGTTGGTGGCTGGTAGTGGTGGTGTTACTGGATGATGGTGTTTGATGTTGGTTGATGGTGGTGAGTTGGTGCTGGTAGTGTTGGTGGTGAGAGAGAATAAAGATTAAAAGTGGGGTTGATTTTTATTTTTGTTAGGTTAAATTAGTATAAAGGGTAATTTAGACAGATTTATTTAAATAAAATTTTTATTTCATTTTATTTTAACTAAAAATTTAGTAATAAAAGATATAGGGTAGTGGAGTTTTAATCAACATACTATAAATTTTTTAGATCTCAACGTAGCTCCCATGAATAATAGGGCTAAAAAGTAGCAGGGGCTAAAAATCAAACTCCTAAAAAGGGTTAAAATAAAAGACTTCGCCACTTGCCAAGTGACTACAGTGCAAGCTATACCAACCTTCATTTTAAAGGCAAGTATTTCTGTAATTAATACTGAACTTTAAGGGCATCCAAATATTACCACAAAAAGAGAAAGGACAGTAGAAATAGCCATGTTTGAAACCTCAAACCTCCGCGGGAAGAAGAAGAAGACAACATACATTCCTTTGCCGTCTCTTATTTTACATGTCCCACCAATAAAAATTTCTCTATTTATAAGAAAATACACTGAGTCAATTTTCTTCTCTAATAAAGTCCGCCATTTTTTATTTTGGGGAAGCTCTGAAACTGAAGGCTACTGATTAAATTATGGCATCATCAGCTATGGATGATGAATCAAAAACAAGGATAACAGCGAGATCATCATTAATAGATTCAATAAAAGGATGTGGTATAAAAGGAGTTATAATTGACAAAGAAGAATTAAAACAAAAGATACTAATACCTAAATATCTTAGAGTTGCTATGTATGAAGCTATTCAATCCAAAAATTCTAATATTGGGGCTCAAAAATATGATCCTGATGATGATGGAGAAAATAAAGTTCCTGAAGCTCCTATGGTTGTTTTTGTTAATTCTAAAAGTGGTGGTAGAAAAGGATCTGCTCTTAAACAAAGACTTCAAGAATTAATCAGTCAAGAACAGGTTAGCATAATTATTAATGCTTTGTTGATTTATTTATTTTTTTTACAATTTTGTGCTCGAAATGGTCTTTTGGGCTAATTTGGTCAAGATACAGAGAAATCTGTGATTTGGGCTTTTGCTTAGGTACCAAAAAAAGGATGAACACTTTTTTACTTTTGGGAAGAATTTACAGAGAAATCAGATATGGATTTCCTTTAAAAATGTGAAAATAGACTCTAGTCTAGTACAATTTTTATCTTATTTTTGGGAAAGTTGTGTTTTTTTTAAGGGTGCACGGTAAAATTACAGTCTTTAATGGTATAGAGTCCAATAGTCAGTCTGTAAATAGAGATATTAGATTTGGTTGTGAATGTATGAAGTAATTTTGGGTATTTTCGGAGAGAGAAAGTAATTTTGAGTTTCAGATTTGGGTTCTGATTTCCGAAGTGTTTTTCAGATATGGGTTCTCGAGTCAGATATTTGGTAGAGAGAGGAATATACCTGAATTAGGGTTTACTGTCAGAAGTGTAAATACGGGACTTCGCTCTAGTTACTAGGAAATAATTGATTAAAGAAGAAACTAAGAAAGTGTCCTGAAATCTGTACAGTGTGTTCATTGTTCGAAAGTAGGTTTATTTAGTAATTTGGGTTTGCGTAACAAGTAGTTTACTAATTTGGGACTTCAGATAATTAGGGTTTGTGTAATAGGGTTTTATCTGTAATCGGATTTCATAAACAAGCAATTAGGACTTGATAATTAGGGTTTATCCAAGATCTTCAAAAATTTAAAAGGTTATTAATTTATGATTTATGTGATCCCATTTGATGTTCTGTTCTTGCCATGAGAAACACATTTGAAAGGATATTAACATTTTTAATGCTTGTTTTCTCTGTAAGAAGAAATGGAATCAGATAAAAAACAAAATTCTTATAGGAATCATGTAAACCTTTTTTCCTATTAGAAGAAAAGAATAATCAAATATCTATCTGTCTTAAAGATTATAAAGTTATTCTTGAATAAATTATCACTACAAAGGGGATAACCTCACCGGATTCTTATGCCTTTCCATGACTTTCTCGTTGCTGGATTGTAAAAGATGACAAATCCAACCTTAAGCATTTAACTCACGGAGGTGGTTGAACTGAGAAACTGACAAGTAATTTAGTGCTTTCATCATCAGCCAGAGAACTTGTCTAAAGCAATTTTGAATGCCATGATGTTCTGTACAAAAGAATAACATAGAATTGTGTCAGGTGATTTCATTTCTTGTAAAGGTCATTATCCAAAAAAAAAAGAAAAAAAGAAAAAGGATAAAAAAAGGAAGCAAGGAGCTTGTAAATCTCAGAATATGCCACAGAGTTTAATTGATCCATTATTTACCCTAGAAATGAATGAATTTATATTTTGGACTAAAGGGCTTCCAATAGATTCTTAACCTCTATTCACTTAGTTTTTAACTGAACTTCGAAGACATGAGTTCCATTTTATGATTTTTATCACAAAAATTGCTACTTGTTGATCATTGTACTTTAGCTACAATGATGGATACTTGTGTTACATAAATTAAACTACCTCTTTTTTGGTCGAATAAATTAAGCTACCTCTGATTATGTATTTATTTGAGTCAAGTACATTTGTAGCATTACATTGCATGGTTTACAAAATTTCTATGTAATGCAGGTTTTTGATCTCTCGGTTGTTAAGCCTCCCGACTTTGTTCATTATGGATTGGCTTGCCTAGAGAGCTTAGCTAGCCATGGTGACCACTGTGCAAAGGAGACTCGTGATAAGTTGAGGATCATAGTACGTTTCTTATAATCCATTACTCTATTGGTTGTATGGTGAAATTGAAATTGCGGGTTCTTTAATTGTTTGTTAGATAATGTCTTGTTGTCAATAAGATTTTAAGATTTTATTTGCAGGTTGCAGGAGGCGATGGGACAGTGGGTTGGGTACTTGGGAGTCTTACAGAACTTTTTAGACAGAATAGGGAGCCAGTTCCTCCTACAGGAATTATTCCTCTCGGTACGGGCAATGATCTTTCAAGGAGTTTTAATTGGGTAAGAATTTATATTTGCTGGATTATATTGTTGTATTATAGTCATTTGAATATTTTTGACAATTTATCCTGTATTTGTTTAGGGCGGTTCTTTTCCTTATGCATGGAAGTCAGCTGTCAAGCGAACTCTGAATGAAGCTATTACAGCTCGCATCAGCCGTCTTGATAGGTAAGGATCAATTTCGACATAAAAGTAAATACATATGTGCTTATTATAAGGAACACGGTGTAGTGGCCTTTTTTGAGGTTTCTACTTTTTTTGGTCTTGCAAGTATGTAGTAGCATTACACTAAGAGCTAATCTACGAAACATTTACTGACGTTGAGATCTTTATTTCCACCAAGTCTTTCTTAGTCATTCATAAATGAGACGTTTTGACCAATTCATCAGCGTTATTGGTCTCATACCAGTGAGCATCAATTAAAAGAAAGTATTCAAAACTAACCAGTTTTCGGAAACATGAACTTGGTAATGAAGTAGACTATCTATGCTTGATATCCATAAGGTGTCTTGATTAATGTTGATGCTTTGCGATTGAGCTTTAGGTGTGAAAGGTTTTATATTATCTCGTTTCTTTGCTGAGATGCTCCAAATTGAGGGCGACAATATTGAGATTAAGCTGCCGTCATCTTGATGTGAAAGTTGAAAGATTTTAGAGGAGCTCCGAGCTCCAGTATGAGCTGTGGCTGAACTCTGTAGTTTAATAAACAAAGTTATACATATTCTGGCTTGAGATTTTCATTTTTGGTTATGTCATCAAGTCTTTTACTTTCATGTGTTGCAGTTGGAATGTCGTGGTAACTATGCCAGCAGGGGATACTGTCGAACTTCCTCATTGTATGAGTTATGTGGAAGATCATACTCATGATCAGGTGATTTTTAGACTTTTCTTTGTTTTGGTTCACTTTTCTGAAACTCCATAAGCCTTGGTGATATTAGTAAACGAATCTCCGAGATTAACTTGTTGACCAGTTTTTCTCGTTTGCATATGACTTTCCTATATCTCTTATCATATTCTAAATTGGAGATAACTTAGTAGGAAGGCGACTTATATATGTTGATCATTGTACTTATGACAAGCATTGATAAAATGAGCTGTTCGAAGAAGCATAAAAGTGCAACAATTTTAAGAGAGAGGGGTGTTACCTCTCACTGGTCATTTTTTATTTAAGTTATCATTTCCCGATGTACTCTTATCATTCAATGGAAATTTGTGGTGTCATACTATTACAGGATATGGAGGGGTTGCCCGAAAAGACGTCTTGTTTTGAGGGTGTGTTTTATAATTACTTCAGTGTAGGTATGTCCTCTTAAGTGTTTCAGAATTATATAATTTGGCATAATGAACTGCTACATTTTTGATACCGAGTCTTGCATCATTATAACCTACTCTTGAAGGGACTAGTTGCCATATTTAGCCTTTGAACTCGGGTAGGGCATGGGGAAGTTGCACCTTGGTTATATTTATAAATTTCACCAATGAAAATGCAATTCCTTATCCGAGTATCTGATATCCTTGGGCAGGTAACTGACGACGATTGTCTTATTCTATCTCATATTTTGGTTCTTTTTAAGTTCATAAATTTCGTGTAACTGTTACATTTGTTATCTACCTTGGGGTGATTTAATCAGTTTGTGTATTTAAATTGCTTGTTATACAGGAATGGATGCCCAAGTTGCTTATGGATTCCACCATTTGCGTAATGAGAAGCCTTACTTGGCGCAAGGTCCAATAGCAAATAAGGTTCGATTAAATGGCTTTTAGTCCTTAATCCTCATAATTATTTTAGTATGTCCGCACGCTGGCCAAGTTTGTATCTCTATAAGATCGGAATTACATATTTACATTTATCGATATTGAAAATATTGCAGCACGCTTATAGTCCCACCAACAAATACGTTTCACACTTCCACTTTTATATTACTGAATAGTCAACACAAAATCATCTTGACTAATGATTCCTGGTTTAGAAATACTCAAGATTAATCAAATTTATCTTTTATCAACAGTTAATCTACTCCTCTTATAGTTGCACCCAGGGGTGGTTCTGCACCCCCTGTGTGAGTACCTCAAATTTAAGGTAAGATCAATTTATAACTATATTTTTTGTTCTTTTCATTTCTGGGTAGTGTGTGTCTGCAATTTTTGGTTGACGTATTCTATCAGCAGAACCGTTTCTTATGTGCATTTGTAATACTTGAATGCATGTTTACACTTATACCACTTCTTTATTGTATGTAAATCTTATTCAAAACCGTGCATCAGACTTTCATCTCGCACGGCTCCTAAGTGATAAAAGAAAGAAGAACTCATCTTCTTTATTTATTGATTACCTTCCTCGTTTGTGTTTCACAGCATTTTTGAGTAAATAAATATTGTTGAGACTTTCAGGTCAAAAACTGCATGCAAGCTCTTACTTGAGAATTTGAGAGCGCTTCTCAGTGTCTTTTTGAGTATGCTTGTATTTGTTCCGTCTTTTTGTTGCAGTAGATTCCATTGTAGGGATGTTATCATGCTATACTGATGATTGTAGTGGTTTAACCAATCTGGCATACTTAGACACTCAATATGTGTTAATGGCACGTACACCAGTCGTACAGTATGTGAAACTCTGTCTACAAAAGAACTTATAAAATATCTAGAAACATTCTATCCTGTATATGAGGATGAACCGCTGTTTCCAGGAAGATAGCTCTTTTACAGTCCTATTCAATGAAATTGTCAATGCCTGTATAACATTTATTACTATTTATTCACAAATATTAATCCATGCAGGGGACTTAAAAACATCCTAAGGCTGTATATTAAAAAGGTGAATTGCTCAGAGTGGGAGCAGGTGCAAATTCCTTCAAGGTGATTTCCAAAATGTTTGCAGGACTTCTAAATTTGATCTGCTAACTGTTTGCATAACTTCTGTTTGATTGTGAATAGAGAGGCATTTGGTCATTCTCACACATTCTTTTGGTACTCGTTGTCTTTAATTTGATGGATTAATAGTGCATGGATTTAGTACAAGTATTCATATTTGCACGCTTTAATTTTATATAACTGATGGAAATCTTCTAGAGGCAAAATCATAGGTTCCGATAAAGAGAGAAGCTTTGTAGTGTCAATATGCTACATTCTGGTAGGGGATGTTCAGGTGCTCCTTTTTATTTTTTCTATTTCAAGTAAGCTCATAACCTTTCTTGTTTCTATCAGTGTTAGGTCCATTGTTTGTTTGAATCTTCATAACTATGGCAGTGGAAGGAATCCTTGGGGTAAGCTGAAACCTAAGTATCTTGAAAAGGTCAGTAATCTGCACGCCGCAAATATTGTTTCATTTGAGTGATATAAACATAGAACCTTTTTCACATCATATGAAGTCATTTGACTCGTTTTAAAAAATTTATGTGTGCCGTACTTTCTCTCAACATCGTTCTTTCCAAGTAAGCCACAGTACCAGGAAATAAGAATAGGGTATTAGTTTTTTTTCTTCTATCTATGGGGACCAACTTGAGCTCTATATCGTATCAAATCTCTCTGAAGTTTCTCCCGCCATATATTTTCTGCAGAGAGGGTTTGTTGAGGCACAAGCTGATGATGGACTCCTAGAAATTTTTGGTCTAAAGGAAGGTTGGCATGCATCTTTCGTCATGGTTGAACTAATCTCAGCAAAGCATATTGAGCAGGTACCACAACGAATGAAGAAAGACTATGTTATATAAGCGTATTTGCGCAAAACATGGTTCAACTGGTGGTGCCATAATTTTCCTTTTGCTAAAGTCACTTTCGTGCATGTTCACAGGCAGCAGCTATTAGAATGGAGGTTAGAGGAGGAGATTGGAAGAAAGGTTATATGCAGATGGATGGGGAGCCATGGAAGCAGCCTATGCACGAAGAATATTCGACATTTGTGGATATTGTTAGAGCTCCATATCAATCGCGGATGATAACACGAGAGTGAATTTGCTCTAGATTGCCAGCAACTCAGATCAGTGTATCCCTAGAGAAGTACATTTTAGAGATTGGTTTGGATTCTTTGTATAGCATATCATTCAATTTAGGGTATGTATTATGTGTCGCCTTCCGTCCGAGTCCTGACACTACTAGTCAAATAAAACATTTGTGCACTTCCAAGTTTAAAATATGAGTTTCTTTATATTGACACTCCCAAAGCGGAGCTGAAAGAAATATTAACGTGTCCAGATGATAAAACTTTGGAATTACAGGATCTTGACAACCAAGCTCGACCCTGGACTTGCACCTTTTTACAACTATGCTCGACCAAGCTTTTGACTTATAGGTCTACTAGGTATACCCTAGTCTACAGCTGAGTCTCAACTTTTTCAATTGTCTTGCGGTGTATAATTCTTCTTTTATGTTTATGGTTATGGTTAGTTCTGTAACTTAAAACATTCAATTTAAATACCATTATTGTAATATTATCTAGAACGCATACATTACTATATTTGTATACCTTAATAAAATATTACTCAAAACACTGCGCATTAAAAATATTTTATACTAAAAGATATGTTAAATGTTACCTAAATAAATTATCCGTACACTATTAATATGAGAACTTATTAACTTGGCGTTTTTAAGTGTTACAAAAAAAGAATTTGGGACGACGAATAAAACAAAATAAGATCATTATAAAGTATTATCAGCACATCCCTTATCCATATTTTTTTTAATGACTAATCTGTCCTTGCTTAGTTAGTGTTAATATTGATTAATTAGTTTGTTAAATTTGGTTATAGTTAGTGTTAGAAAATTATTTGAGTTGTAGTTTTAGAATAGAAATAGAGAGTGTGTTAGAGAAGAAGAAGAAGTTTGGAAAACTAGGTTTTATCTAAAATCAATAACAAACATGGATGAGTATGAGGAAGAAGTGAGAAACATCATGAAAAACCCACTTTGTATGCCTTTGGATCGTTTTAAGAAATATATATTTTTGTATGCATTTAATGCCATGGACGTCCCAGAATCGGTAGATAATGGAGTACCATATCTACCGATTATACACTCATGTGCCAAAATAATGGTATAATCGGTAGTCTCGTGATTTTTATTACTACCGATTGTACAAAACTCCCAGATTGATTTTTTTTTTGGATTTTGATTTCATAATCGGTAGTTTAATGGAGTACCATATCTACCGATTATAGGTGTCGCCCCAAAAATGAATTTCTCAAAACTTACAAAATTTCCAACTCTTCATCTTTCACAATCGGTAGTGGCTGAAAATTTATATCTACCGATTGTAGCTAGAATTGAATTAAACTTTAAAATTTTAAACTTTGTAATCGGTAGTTTAATGATCAAACTTATCTACCGATTATGCTTGTTTTTTTGTACAAAACTTTTCTTTCCATAATCGGTAGTAAGTGAACATAAATAACTAACGATTGTGGTTAATCGGTAGTACGGGAAATTAATAACTACCGATTGTATTTAATCGGTAGTATAGAAATATAGTTATCTACCGATTATGTAGATTGTACTTAACATCTAACTTCATAATACTATTTCAACATCCGAAAAAAAAACTTGTTCAAAAAAACTTACTACATATTGTTCAAAAAACTTGTTCAAAAAAACTTAAAACATCCAAAAAAAAATGAAACAAAATACATCATAGATATTCAAAGTGATCGATCAATCTCATTGATCTCATGAAATTCTTCCACTCCTTGTTACTCTCGACTTGGTCCTAGTATCAACTCGCTTCTTCTTTTTCTCCTTCTCCTTAGGATCAACAACAACTTCATCTTCCTCAACTGGACCTATGTACTCACCAGCTTTATTGTAGTATGGGTTTACGCCTGAAAAGTCTTTCTCCCTGAAAAAGAGTCGAGGATCAAAGGTCGGATCGGCCTCCATCCTTCGAATCATTTCTGCCTCAGATCCTTCATCCGAAGATGGAACTTCAACGTAGTTGAGGGGATTGTCAGGACTGTTCCACCAACAATCAGGACCGTTCATCATTTGTGAAAAATCCAGATCATCCAGCATCATTTGATATATTTCTTCAGGAGTAACTCCTTTCGGCAAATTGAAAAGAGGACGTTTAAGAATTTCAGCCTTTTTAGACGGAGAGAGAACTTCATCTCCATCCATACCCCTAATGAACATACCCAAACATGGATTATACACAGTAGCTATTATAAAATAAACAAAAGCACATAATCGGTAGTTAAAATTATGCAATATCAACCGATTACACACTATCGGTAGGTCATGTTCTCAGTATATGTCCGATTATATGCAACTGGTTGAGTGTATCCCTAAAACTGGTTTATTTAAAACACAATATATAATCGGTAGATAAAATTATGCAATATCTACCGATTGTGCATGATGTTCTTCAGGAATGATGAACTCGAGGCATAATCGGTAGATAAAGTTCGCCAGATTTCTACCGATTATGCGTTGTTTCAGAAATTATAAAAAATAATTATCATGATTTCTTCAAAGGAATGACTAAAAACATAAAAGTTCGATGTAACTTACATTTCCTTGGGTTTTTGAGATTGATGGAGGTTCATATCGCCGGAATCAGTTGACGAATTGATTTTAATGATTTTGGACTTTTCGATCACCATCTTTTCCTTTCCCTTCTTTGATTGCGTAGGAAAAGTTTTTGGAGCCATTTTCAATGGAGATTGAGAGGAAATGGAGTAGAAGAATCGGTAGAGGAGAAGAAATGGAAAAGGAAAGGGAATAGAAGAATAGGTAGAGAAGAAGAAGAATAAAGAGGTAGAGAAGGAAATAAGAAGAAAATGAGGCTAATTAGGTTTTGTATTCTGTCTATAAATGGTTTTTTACACTATTATTATATTAATTTTTATTATCATATTCTGTCTTCGAAAATTTCCTTCACCTTAAGCGGTGTGGACGAACCTTAAACGGGTTGAATCTGTCCATCACCTTAATGATATTGAAATGAGCTTCATAACGGTAATTTGATCGTTTACATCGTCGCCATTCCTTGAGAGATCTCGTTATAACTTCATCATTAGTTTCACCCCTCAAACGATATTGATTGACAATATAAGTTAAATTCACAAATGGATTAATTTCTCTGCTTATACAATTAAATCGACAAAAAAAATCATCTATATACGGTTATTGGGGTTCCCGGTGTCAACACAAAAATGTTCGCGAATACTCTCCAAATAATTCATACTCATTACACCATTTTTCCTACATTCTTCTCCTCGCCTCGAATAGAATTGCACATAACGCCTACATAGATATAAATCTTCCTCTACCGTGAACAGTTGAGCCATTAATCTATACGATGATTACTTCGATGTTGGAGAGTTAAAATGTATTAGAGGTGCATAAATGAGAAGAGGTCACCCTCCTTATATACATTAGAGTCCTAACGACTCTTTTTTTCAAAAAACAGAGCCGTTGAGGCCTTGTATAACAAGAGTGTACAGAAAATATGTACACTAAGTTCGTACGAATATAAACAATCGGAAGTTTTGGGATCACCATTATCTACCGATTTTTATAATCGGTAGGCTAACAAAAAAAATTACTACCGATTATAATGTAAAATGTGTCCTGAAACCAATCAGTTTCATCATCTTAATCGGTACACAATTAACTACTGATTGTACTCAACAGGTATAATCGGTAGTCTAAAAAATTATTTTACTAACGATTATAATGTAAAATGTGTCCAGATTGTACTCAACATGTATAATCGGTAGTCTTACAAAAAAATTTACTACCGATTGTATATGTTGCCCCAAATTCAAAATCGATTTTTTTTTTCAAATTTCGAAAATTAACATTATACATAATCGGTAGTATAAAAAAATTGAAAATTGAAAATTGAAAATTGAAAAAATTGAAAATTGAAAATTGAAAATTAACATTATACCGATTATAAATGTTGCCCCGAATTCAAAATTGAAAGAATTTTCAAATTTCAAAATTCAAAAATATTCATTACCCATAATCGGTAATTTAATTAAAAAATTTAACTAGCGATTATAAATGTTGCCCCAAATTCAAAATTGAATTTTTTTTCCAATTTTAAAAATTCTCAAACTCCATAATCGGTAGTCTATGAAATTCTGTAAACTACCGATTATAGATGTTGCCCCTAATTCAAAATTGAAAAAAGTATCCAATTTTGAAAATTATCATATTCCATAATCGTAGTCTAAGAATATTTTTAAACTACCGATTATAATGTAATTTTTTTCCAGAAACAAAGCAGTTGGTGTAATCGGTAGTAATTATCTACCGATTGTGGATCACCATGCTTAATCGGTAGTTGATGTAAACCAAGTATCTACCGATTGTACTGTAAAAATTTCGACAAAGTTATTTAAAATCAATCGATAATGACGTTCTCTAAAATGCCAACCAAAATCTAATTTTAGATTTCTTGGTTTTAGTACGAGGACGACGAGCACCAGGGACATATATTTTAGCATCAGGGACATTGGCTTCACCATTAGCGCTCGATGAACCACGAAATCTTTTACTGGGATTTGCTGCTGGCCTTTTAGGATTATTCGAAGCTTTCTCCCCAAACTTACTTGCATAAGCTTCATTATCAATGTTATCCATTAGGTCTTTATGCTCTTTCAGCTTCTCAATTGATAAAGGCACTCCCGCCTTTATACACCCAGCAATTTTCTTGGAGAAAAACGTAAACTTATTTTTCTGTTTTTATGCAATAATAATCAAACGACTATTATCTAAAATATTGAGACGTAATATTAAAATCAAAAGGAAAGAACATTACGTATCGTCCTTTCATAACCAGAAGGTTTGTCTTTGATGATACAGGCATAATCGGAAACCTTGGTGGTTTTTCCTTTATCTTCACGGATCACATGAAGATGAGAATGTTCCCGGTACCATTCCATATAGCCTGGATCCACTTCATCACCTCGGTTGACAGGTCTCCCCTCGTTGATCAAATATTGCATCATGTTATTCCAATCTTCAACGGATGGGTTATCGGAGTAAACTACTATGATAGAGTCCTTACCACATATAGAAATCTCCACATCCAATTTGAACCTGCCACACATATGACTCCAAGGTTCTTCTTGTACAAAACCGAGTTGACGCATCACCCTAGAGGCATTGTACATTACATATCCAGTGGGATGCCACAAGGGTCCATAGTAAAACGATAACTCATACCTTTCCGCTATATATCCACTAGCCCGGTCTTCCTTGTATGGATCAAAGCATACATCTTTGGACGCCATCAAGTCTAATTTCCTCCTCAAAGAAATCAACTCCTGCTCCTTAGACCTTGAACGATTGTTGTCAAAGATGTATTTTGTTCCCTTGGGTGTTCCTTTCTCCCATGTCGGATTCTCTTTGGCCAACTCGAGGGACGGGAAGTGGTCATAGATCCATGTCTAGTGTACATATCAAACCAAGTATGAGAAAATTGATTCTTAAAAGAGAAAAAAATAAATAACAATCAAAGCATCAATAGAGTTACCAAAATACCTGTAGTAGGCTCACGTTCCCGGCAATTTGGATAGTTGATTCCCTTGATGCCTTTATTAACTCTTCCATCAAGAACGCATGGCATGCAGTGCCCCACGAGTAGTCACTAACTTTATTGAGAGGATGCAATAGTTGTAAAAGGTTGGCGTCGACCCGGTTGCAACTACAATTGGGGAAAATGACACATCCCAAAACACATAGGAGATATGCAGTGGCTGCAGCTTTCACTTCGTCGTCGCCAAACTCTGGATTCATTTCTTCTTTATCCTTGGTGCCTTTGAACATATTCATCAAGTGGACCATCCTGAGCTGTCTAGTTTTGTAACAAAAACACCGCTTGAACTCTTTGTCGGATGTCGCTCGATCCCCACCAAGGCACTTCTGAGTGTAAAACTAAAGTTGCTCCCAGCTTAACTGCTTTACGTAATCAAACTTGATGGGTGTACCATGGTCAGCGAGACTAAGAATCTGAACCACATTATCTGAGGGGATCGTCATCTCTCCAAACGGCATGCGGAAGGTATCTGTCTCAGGATACATTCTCTCAATGAAGGCTGATATCGACACTTGGTTATGCTCTAACATTGAATTCTCGGCAACAATAGATAACCCCGAGTCAGAAATTATTTGTTTGAACCTTTCACACTTACCATCTAACGGCCAATCTTTCATTTTTCTTGGTGCAGCTGTAGGTTTGAGTAGACGAACCGCATCAGAATGGTCCTAATATACACGGTGAATTATAATATAATTAGATTAACGGTTAAACACTTCTACGAATAAAAATACAAAATCACCGAAAATTGTGTTTTATAATTATTACCTCAGTTGAATAAATTTCTTTGGCCCAAGAGTCTTTGTATCCAAATAACAGATCTCCTCCATCTCTTGGTAATCCAGGGATTTGGCCAGCTTCAGTACCCTTCATCTTCAACGAGGCGGGGACTTGGTGTCCTCCTTTCTTCTTAATTACCTTCTTTGTACCATATCCTCTCCTTGTGTATCACTTGGTTCTCCTTCTTATTGGTTTCTAACTTATGGAGCACTTGGTTCTCCTTCTTCTTGGTTTCTAACTCTTGGAACACTTGGTTGAGTTCCTTCGGTGATAGAAATTCCGCTATCGATCCTTTCTCTTCTTGCACTAGCTGTTACTTTCTTACCCCCTTCACGACGAGGCCCCAAAACATTTGTATCTTGGGCTTGCTTAGCTCGCCTTTCCCTAAAAAAACAAAAAAAAAGAAAAAATATTTCCAAGAAGACACTGTTTAATTACTACAGAATCGGTAGTCAATTAAACAAAGTATCTACCGATTGTGCATAATCGGTAGGTCGGGCTCTATATTATCTAACGATTATGTATAAAAATTGGAACAAAAAACTCTAAGCTATGGACACACATAATCGGTATCTAGTGATAAAGATTATCTACCGATTGAAATCATATAAAATAATCGGTAGTTAGGTAGCAAATTAACTACCGATTAAGCCTAAATTTGAGTACAGAGATACAATCGGTAGATAAAGACAAATCTAACTACCGAATATATGGATGTGCTTGAGGATTTCCGAACATTCATAATCGGTAGATAATGACAAATTCTAACTACCGATTAAGCCTAAATTTTGGTTCAGGAACACAATCGGTAGTTAAGGACTAAATCTAACTACCGATTATGGTCGATGTGCTCTAGGAATGAAGAACACGACCATAATCGGTAGATAAATACTAACACGAAACTACCGATTATGTGAAATCACCGAAAACCCTTGAATTTCTAGTGACGAATTCATTCGATTGAAGCAAAATAAACACAAATAATGGTAAACCCTTACTTTATTGGACCCATTATATAGTGCTGGAGAGGCTGATTATCGGAATCAGTCTCCGTATATGGATCAAGCTCTTCGTATTCTTCGTGTTCTTCACTATGCTCTTCAACGATCTCTTTATTTCTTATTCTCTCTGTAAAACTTGTCCAATTAGTATTACCATCTTGATGGGTTGTTTACTTTTGTCGAGCCATCTTTAGATTATAATTACGACAATGAATTCGTTTACGATGATAAGATGAATTGATTTACGATTAATTGGTTTACGATGAATTGGGTTAGACACAATAGGTAGTTAGAAAAGAAGAGAAGAAAATGAGAAGAAGAAGATAATCGGTAGAAAAGAAGAAGAAGATGTATTTTAGGTGTTTTTACTTTTATTAGTGAAGGGTTAAAGGTTTTATTTAGATTAGTGAAAGAGTATATAGGTATTTTTATATACCATAGCCACATCTATTGGATGGGTTTAAATTATTCGCCCCAAATTCTTATTTTGTAGCCCTCAAAAACGTTGGGCTTATTAACTTGGTCTTCTTTTTATTTTTCATTGTCTTCTACTAACATTATTGGAAATTGCTTTTTATAAATAATGTTTATGTTTATTATACATATTCCATAATACGTACGAAAAGTGAATATAATTCTTGGTATATGTATAATACTTCTTCTCCGTTTAGTGTTTCGGCTTTAATTAATATCGTATTCTTTTAGATAATGCTTTTACTAAAACTGAACTATCGACAAATCAAACAGGTAAGGTTTATCGATAACTCATATTCTTTGAGAACCAAAATATTCTAGACTAATCTTAATTACAACATTTTCCAATCCACCAGACAAAATATCCAATTATACAGGCCAAAGAAGTTGAAGGCAACAAAAACACACACAAATAACATGTTATGACATATCTAACTTTACTTCGAGAATTTATGATCTGAAGTCCTTTCAATGAGAAGTGGGTGAATATGACTTAGGACACGATGGGTGAAATGTAATATAGGCTTTTAACATTGTTTGTTTATATTATTTTTTTCCCTCAAGTTTGATGAACCTTTTTTTATCACGCACTAAAAGCTCAATAAGTAAGTTTAATTAAGGCTATAACAATGAAACCGAATAGGATCGATAAATTTAAGCAGCTTTTTGATAAATATATATTCCCTTGATAGAAGTAGGAGCAACACCGCAGTATAAAAGTATCACCGGGGCCTACGGTCGGGAGGTTAAGCCTATAGGTTAGTCGAGGCCTACGGTCATGATGTGCAGTTAGCCGGGTTATATTAGGCCCCGACCATTGAAAATCAGTTAAAGTTAGGAAACTAAACAATTAGAAAATTTTGTTGATTAGGAGATCTAGTTATATTAGGTTACGTAGATCCTGCATCAAGGGTTAGACACAATTAGGTTTGATGGTTAGGTTAGGATTAGCTTTTGTTTAGGAGTAAACCTATAAGATAGTCGGAGCCGTAGGCCCTTGTGTATAATTGGTCGGATCATATTATCCGGGGCCTAAACCCCAACCATCAGGAATCTGTTAAAGTTAGGAAACTACACAATTATAAGATGGTCCTATACGTGGTATGAATTATACGTATTTTGAGTGAACATGTTTGTATCTATGAATTATAACATGGCTCGTGCATTATAGGGCGAGATTGACTAGGAGGAGTTAAACTTGATTTTAACTATTTAGGTTGTGTCTTATCAACAAATCTAAATCTATGTATGGTGGAATTGAAGGCTGAGTGTTACGGTTTCAAAGGGTTAATGGATAAAGAATAGATAGATTTAGCGCATATGCGCCAAATTTTTACTCGCAAGATAAAAATGGGCTCATTTCCTTCTTCTTTTAACCTATTATATTTCTAACATGTGTTATTCAAAATCAAAATGGCATCTCTCCGTCCTCAAATTCTCTTTTGTGTTAGTCATTTAAGAAAATATGATTTTGCGTTGAATAGTTATGCGATTTTTTTTCTGCACTAAACCATTAAACTATTATTTATTTTTAAGCTTTGCCTCAACCAAAACATTGAAGCAAATTGAATTCACCCTTTTGGCCATGCTTTTCTATCTTAAATTCAAGTTTTGATGAAACATAAGACTCAGTCTTAGATAGATGGTTAAATTTGATTTTGTTGAGTAAGTTTATAGGTCCCATAATTTATATATTCCTATGTATAATAGGATAATCTCATACATTATCGATTGAATTACATATGTTTTCAGTTCGTGTATGTGACTACCAAATCAATGGACTCCACAAATCTTTGGAGGCACACATTATCTTATACTTCACTTTGTAGGTATAAATAGTAATCAGTTTTTTTTCCATATGTAAATTTCTGAATAACCACAAAAAAAATTTATATATATATTTCAAAAATGTTTGCCAGTCCGATATTTTGGACACTCTCATAACTGACACTCATATCAATTTGGCATTCCTAGAAAGTCACATTAAATAGCTTGAGGTCATATTATAGATAGCGAAATGGTATACGTGAAAGTAAAAATACAAATACAATGAAGCATAGGCATGTAAATTATAAAAGTACATGGATGGATATTACAGTAACAAACACATGTCTAAATCCTATACCCATGGATAGAAATGTTTGTTCAGCCTCTTTGATTTCTTCATGTTGTATGGTTTATGTTTTAACGGTATAAAAAAGGGTCAGTTTTTTTGTTCATAAACGATATAAAAAAGTATTTTATTGAGAATAGAGCAAAGAAGAACATGTATAAAAAAACTTTAATTTTACATTTATAGTACTGCTTATCGCCCACATCGTATCCTAAGTCAAATTATATAGATTAGGAAATATAGTTATATTAGGAAATATAGACCCCACAATAAGGTCAACCGGGCCTACGATTCGGGGGTAAAGCCTATAGATAAGACGGGGCATACAACTATGGTGTTTAGTTAGTCGGGTGTAGATGGTGAGTTTATGACAAGGTTTAAAATTGTAAAATTGCACTCTTTATCAAGCAGCATGAATATAACATCACCCGTGAACACTTAGGTGCATATGCCTAGTTCTACAACAAAACATAGAATATTGTATCTCTACTTATGTTGCACACGCGAATTAACAAATACAAATTCCCTACAAACACTCTAAAATGGCCTCGCAACCTCCTCAATACTCATAATATCCATGTGATAATCAAACTAGTCTCAAGTCGCTCAAATTCCACGGCTGAATTCCTTGAACTTGTCTCGAGTGCCCATTGATGTTCTGATAACATCTATCAAATTCGGGAATATATATTGCTTACACCCCAAAAATACTCTCTAGTTTAACGCTTCATTCGCAATGAAGCTTCTCAAATTGCTCTTCTGAGCTCAAATATGCTACTTTAGCGTTTTGCTCAAAGATAAGCCACGGATTATGCGCCACTCCTCTTAGACGCGCCACAAATAAGGAGAAATGCCTTAAAAGATAAATTGTGCCTCTAAGATAGGCTAACCTTAGACATTTCTCCTATTAGCATCGGGCTAACCCTAGCCTCAAGACAGGTACTCACTTGCCTCAAGACTCTAATGGAACAATTCTTCCCAGAATAGATCCGCCACCAGTTACAACAAGCAAAGATTCCAAGCCTACCAACGTCAACAGTACTAGGATCAATATTCAAGATGATGACGATCTGCATTCAAATAGGACAATCAAGGAGCTAACGATCCAGCCTTGTCGCCCATGAAGACCTGGAAAGACTTTTACAATTTCAAGGCAAAGAGGGATGAGTCTCATTTCATCCGCACCAACCTTTATCCTCTCTCCATCCAAAAGATGATTTCACCAGGAGGGTATATCTCTCGATATTCTCCTTCTATAATGGGGGATAAAAAAAATATTCAGATATGAAAAGATTGTTCCAGATGAACGATGAATATCCTGGTGAATAATATGTCGATTCAGGGTCCAAAATTCGTAGAGATATCTATTGGAGCATCCGTCTGGTCAGTAAGCACTACAACATCCAATCATCCATGAGGTCCTGTCAGAACAAAAGGGTCAAGAGGGAGGCCTCATCTCATCAAGCGTCACGAATCGAACGCTCACCATCATCCTCAACCCCAGCTCCAGCCTTAGCCTCAGCACCAACCCATAGACAATCTCTGCTCCACGTCCTAGACAAAACTTTACAAAAACAAAAACCGAAGACATGTATGACGTTCTCAAATTTTCCCTTTCACGAGGAAACCCTTTCACTCTGGTAGGAGTTGCTTCACTCAGGTACCAGTCCCTTTCACTCTAGTATGAGTCCCTTCACTCAGGTACCAGTCTCTTCACTCTGATACCAGTCCCTTCAGAAAGGTGCTACCTACTTCACTCTCCCGTGAAGCCCCCATATGATGACAAATCCATGCAATGCCAAGATCAAAAATCCCAGCTTCATCTACAACTTCTTTCCATTTCGAGGACGATTCAGATTGTACTCTGAGGGAGATGGATCATTACAAACCAGCACAAACCTATGGAATGGTGAAACCCCCCATCACGTGAGTACCCTAGGAGGGTCCTATTGAAATAGAATCAATGACAATACCCGCATTAGGATACTCAACTAGCACGTTCCTTGCTACAATACCATTCTGCACATCAACGTCAGTAAGAGCATCATCCTCAACAAGTATGAAAAGGGGAGATCGCATTTGATTTTCAGTATGGGGAAGTACACTATCCACATCAAAATCAACAGTAGCTCTTGTCCATCTCTAACAAGCTCAGCTCTCTGATTTTGGTCATTTCGCCCCTAAAAGTAGAGAGGATCCAGACATATTAGGTCAGAACATCTCAAACATGAAATTCTTGAGCATGAACCACGAAACCTACTATATATATTCACAAACTTCATACATTCATTATAAAGTGATGTTTGAGGTATTTCATGAGCCCAGCCTATTACAAGATGTTCCACAAAAACCGCGTCAGAAACCGTTTTCATTACCTCTCGGAAACTCTAAAGATGACAACAATTGGTGATGAATCTGGGCATGGTTTTTATATCAAAAGTTTCTTATTGGTATCTACTACAACATTTTAAAAGGGAGCATCAATGGGACAAGCGAGTTAGTGTTATAGTAAAAAAGGCCAGCAGAGTCGAGTCTGAAAACTGTCAGGATTTTCCTGGATACTTCTTGAGTTCTACTGTTCGGTCGTTTTGACGCCCCAAACAAGCTCAAAACCTGGATTTATTTTCTTGAGGATGTAATAAATTGTTTTCTAATAAGGATAGATTGGTAAATCATCTAAAACGGAGGTTGTATAAAGATTCTACAACATTTTTCCCAAGCAATATACTTCTGAAATTTTTTGATGACGAAAATCCATGAAGTTTATAAATTTGGATACAACTATGTTTACATGAGAAGTTTGAAAGGTTCACATTTTCCGTGATATTCATAAAGAGAAGAAACTTACACAAGACGAATCCAAGCTAACAGAGGAACCTGGTGGTACTTCATATCTATTGCCTACTTCTCCGTCAACAATAGTGGAACCGGATTCTTAACAAAGTTCTTCAGTATGGGGGCGCTTCATCCAACTCTTCATCCTTCATCTTATCTTCATCCTCTATATCCACGACGTCTCCCAAAGCCTCAAAAGCATTAACATGGAAGTATTACCCGCAATCCCTTTCTTACAAACTAGGGACTATTAGAAGCGACATGAGTAATTTCCACTCAAGGGCACATCACATGTACCTGCTGAAAGAAATAAACCAATTAATCAAGTCATGATAGTCATGTTTTGAGTCAAGGAGATTAAAAAAGAATGGCTTTGCATCTCAATAGCCCAGAACTACAACGGTGTCTTCAAATTCAATTTAGATACTCGCTCCAGCCCCAACGCTGACTTCTCCTGACCTGTCAAGTTCCTGGAAGCATAGACCAGTGACGACACTGTAAGATTATATACTGATGACTCTCTCACTTCTATCAAGCGGACCTAAGTAAGTTACATTTTGGGACTAACGACTCTCTCACTTTTGAAAGTTTAACATGGTAACAATTCTTCAACTTCTGATCATCAACGGTACTAGCAACAAAACCTCTCTACATCCGTATTCACACGACTAGGAAGCCTCCTCTGCTTACCTGATCACATCCAAAACGGTAACTCTACTCATGTTGATGCTACTTACTTCAATCACATTGTTCTATTGTTAGAAACATACCATACTTGGAAACCACAACCATCTCCAGCTCAAAAAAAACATCCAATGCCACAGTCGCCCCAGATGCAGGCTTCTCCTCTCAACTTCCAGAATATTGGTTTACAAGTTTTTGGTCAGGGATCTAGTGATATACTCACCATAAAGTCTTAACATCCCCTGCCTTATCCAGTACACGCCCTACCTCTTCCAGCACACGTCACCTTCAGGCACCAGCTCGGTTGACTCCTTTATTCTTTGATACTCCCGTCAGTACCTCTTCGATTTACAAATTTAGAAATCGACAACAATTGGTGAGGAACGGGTCAAAATATCCTTCACAAGAAGAGTTCATCTATGTATCTACTATGACATACCAGAAGGGCACATCAATCGGAGGCATGAGCTAGGAGTTATGGATCTTACACTAAAGTCTACAAGATTTGGAAATTCATACGAGATTACTAATCACAAATGTTTACGCATGGTTGACTAACTTAGCAAACTCCGAATCAGGTGATTTTCTTTGCACATGATAGCTTGATCTCTTGGCTTCAAAATTTAGGGTCAAACGTCAAAACCCGATATCATATGAAACTTCAATAGCTTCGGAAATGAATGATATGCAAGCTAGGGTTCCCAAACGGGATTCAGAAGACTCAGCTTTATAGAGCCCTCATCTTCCCCTGTATTTTCATCTTCTCAGAGATACCATCACGTCAGGTCACACTATATCTTCCAAGAATATTTCACTACACTAGAAGACTCATCAACCTTTCTATGACAAGAGCACTGGAGTTCACCACTAGCCTCACCTGCAGTTCTGATCTACCATCAAATTCTTCTCAAAGCACCATCTCATGGTGTCATGTCTCCTATCTGCTGCCGCCTTGCTAATGTTATCACTAACACTTGATTGTTACATACTCAAAACCTAAGAAAGCACCGGAACCAACTGCTTGCTTACATGAAAGTTTAAACATAAGGCTTAACTCTGCATCAAAGACATTGCTTGGAGGATACAAAGATGGCAATTGTTTCTTGTTGGACACCTACATGAAGAAACGATCCATCTAACTTGATCCTCTTTTTAAGATGAGGCGGGCCTGTTTAAAAAAAAAAAACGCCGACCATGTTCCCTCTCTATTCGCGGGTAAGCTAGCATTCCTGACAAGAACATGGACATCTATTAATCCCAACTAGGGTTAATGATAATGGGAACATATCTCAAACATCCAAGAAGCTAAGTATACCTTCTTCTACTCTTAAAATTTAAATTATGTGTATATAATCATTATAAGTATATTGTCACCATCTAGTGCTTACTGTGCAACATTACTGTTACTCACTAAGTAGGGGACTTAATATAAATGGTGAGTTTTTGACAAGGGTTAAAATTATAAATTTCCCTATGCTAAGCAGCAGAAATATAACATCACCCGTGAACACTTAGGCGCATATGCCTAGCTCTACAACAAAACATAGAATATTGTATCTCTAGTTATGTTCCACACGCGAATTAAGAGTACAGATTCTCTACAGACACTCTAAAATGGACTCGCAACCTCCTCAATACTCATAATATTCATTCCATAATCAAACTAGTCTCAAATCGCATAAATTCCATGACTGAATTCCTTAAACTTCTCTCGAGTGCCCATTGATGTTTTGATAACATCTATCAAATTCGGGAATAGCTAATGCTTCAAAAATATACCATAGCTTAACGATTCATTCACAATGAACGCTTCTCAGATTGCTCTTCTGAGCTCAAATATGTTACTTTATCGCTTTGCTCAAAGATAAGCCACGAATTATGTGCCATTCCTCTTAGACGCGCCACAAACAGGGAGCAATGCCTTAAAATATGCATTATTCCTCTTAGCTAGGATAACCCTAGACTTTTCTCCTATTACACTGGGATAGCACCCGTCATTTGGCTTAGCACCACATTGGTGCTAGTTCTCCACCTAAAAACGCTAACTTTCCTAGCGCCGAAGGCGTAAAATTCCTTCGCCAGCTGACCCGTCCCCGGGTACCGGTCCATCTAGCCTGACTCGTCCCTGTGCAATGGTATCATCTGGATGACGCATCCTCAAGCACAGGCATTACCAAGTTAACGCGTCCCCAGGTAACGGCCAAGGCTGATGCGCTTTAGCAGCCAATTCATCCCTACTAGATGAAGTACGCCCCTTGGCTCCAATGCGTCCCTACTATGCTCTAGTGCATCCCTAATAGCCAATACACCCTACCAAAGCCTAACGCGCCCTTAGTGGCCAATGCGTGCCTAGCGACCAGCTTACCATGCTCTAGCGCGTGCCTAATGGACAATGTGCCATATCCAAAGCCTAGCGCGTACCGTAGTGGCTAATGTTTCCCTGCTTAGCCATGCCTAGCACGTCTCATTCCAATGTGTCCCAGCTGCTTAGCGCGTCCCTAGCCAAGGCAGATGCGTCTCTAGCCTAGCCTAATGCGTCCATGAGTAACGACCATGCCTAATGCGCCTTTGGCTTAACATGGCCATACTTATCGACTTACCCATAAGTGCATTGACCCTAATGCTAACAATACTATATGATTGAAGTGCTAACTTCAAACCTCCTTGACACTATCTTCCTAACCCTAGTATAATTGATATTTACTAGAAGTTATACATATTGATCTCACTCCTGAGGCGTTAGCACATTATCCTTTTATATTAAAAGAGCTAGCACATTGTTATTCGCGCTAAGTAGCTAGTACTAGCTTTGCTAGCTACTTCCCTCAGAAATACGCCTTTCTTCTCAATATAGGTCCAATATTAAATCTTATATGAATACTAGTAGGTCTCCTTACTCAAGAAGCCTTCTACAATATTTGGCCTCAAATGCCTCTCCGACTTATGCTAAGTCACTTCTAAGCTAATACTTAGCCATTAAATGTGCCATGTTACCCCCAAGCAAGTACATAACCACTGAACTTTTCATACTCGACACTAATCAGTCTGATTATCAATCCAATTAGTCGCCCAACTTGTCTTACTAACCTATCAAGTCATTTGACTTGACTTGACTTAATAAAAACAATAATGGCTCATGAATCCACTATTTCTATGAGATATCAAATACAACACATGGAGGATTCTTATTGGGGTATTGGTATGGCGGTCTACGAAAAGCGTGAGTGGTGGCACCACCTCCATGAACAAGAAGGTAACAAGTAATGGGCGGTTACAAAGCAGTTTAGAGGATGATGAGTAGTGGTATAACAGGTTCTCCTTAGTTTTCGGACATCACCTCACTACAATCTCCATAATCATCACTTCTCCACCTCTCCCTAACTTCCAGACTTACGAGAAACCAGTGTGTCTCCTTCGAACTATAAATAGATAGTTCTCATCTATTTTAAAACAAGACAATCAGTCGGGAGAAATAAAACATACAGAAGTAGCGATTCATCTCAGAGATAATCCTTTCTCCTTCACACACTACCTATCACACTGATATTTCTCAACTTTCTTTGCTTCTCTCCTCTAAGACCTACCCAAATCCTTTCCATCTTTGTGATTGAAGCAGGGCGTGAACGGCCATTTTTTGGTTTAGGCTCGTCCTGTTCGATTTTGATCTCTCGAACCTACTTGAAAGTACGATTTTACCGTACATTTGTTTTCACACAAAAACATCGGGTCATAGTAGTTGGAACATATGGCCCCCGACCATTAAGAACTTACACAATTAGGAAGCTCTATAAATTAGGAAATCTAGTTATATTATGAAACGTAAACCAAGCGTTATAGTCATCGTACCTACGGCTGGGGGGTTGAGCCTATACGCTAGCTTAGGAATACGGTTCCAGTGTTTAGTTTGTCAGGTCATAGTAGCCAGGGCCTACAGCCTCGGCCATTAGGAATATGTTAAAGTTAGGAAACTACACAATTAGTAAACTATATGGATTAGGAAATCTGTTTATATTAGGAAACGTAAACCCGCATTAAAGTCATTAAGGCCTAAGACTCGAGGATTGATCATGTAGGTTAGCCAGAGCCTACGACCCAGGTGTTTATTTAGTCAGGTCATAGTAGCCGGGGCCTACGATCCCGGTTATTAGAAATATGTTAAAGTTAAGAAACTACACAATTAGGAAATTATATGGACTAGGCCCATTTTTTTTTTTTTCAAGGGATGGATTTTCCTAAAGACAAAGGCATATTCTTTTTGGTAAAGGTCACTAAACTAATTTATATGTGTGTGTGTTTTCAATGATTTGTCTATGTTATTTTTCTTTTTTTAAGCATGTTTTTGTGTTATTTACTTATATCTTCGTTTCAACATGCTTCAAGAAAGAAAATGTCCGTTTCAACGCAGTTGGAGCCCAATCTTAGAAATGCAAGGTTTGTTCAGTTACGCCAATAACAACCGTTAAGAACAATCTCAATTGTTGGAACAATTGCTGAATTTTTCCTGCACAACAAATAAAATCAAATATGAAACAAATATCATGGCTGAGTCGCAGACTAGGTCGCGCACTTTAAGACATTTCACGTCTCTGCCCAAGATTGTGCAAACAGTTCATCGTTTTTCGCATCGTCCCCAGGATGAAACAACCAAGTTCTAGCTCTTACACAATCACTCTTGCACGGTGAGAGGATGTGAAACTTCTGCTTTTCATTCTTACTCAGAAACCATTTTAGAAAAACCAAGGATGATAACACAGTTGTTTTTCTTTCTCACAAAAAATTATTTTCTTTTAAAAACCCAAAAGACATAAAAGAAAATTCTCACATAAAAAAAAAGCTTCAACCACTCTTATTTTTCTTTACATAAAAAATATGATTTATATTCAAGAGTTTCAACATGATTAATGAAATGTTATTATGGTATAGTTAACACCATTAACACAAAAAGTATGGAACGGTCAAAATTAATTACAACAAAATTTAATTTCTTTTATGAAAAACTTAATTGCCATGTATTATATTGTGAAATAAAGCAAACAAAAAAAAATGAAAGTTGGTATTGATGGTGCATTTTTAAGACGAAAATTATAAAATTATTTTTGGCTCCGTATCAGAAATATAAAGTTTACAATTTTATTTTTGGTCTTGTATCAGAAATGTAGATGTATTTCTACTTTGATTGCGCAAGAGAATTCAGAATACAGACCCTACTGGTGGTTATAAATACTCTACACTGATTTTATAGTCTCTCTATAATATATACATCAACATACATATCAGAGTTTCGCCCGGATGAACTTTCAATATTGTATGTATATACAATATATATATATGTACTAGCTTAGTATTTACTTTTTGTATCAAATTTTTACTGGAATTTTAGAGAAGTTACTGGTGTTCGTTGGGATTCTTCA
>JAJJMC010022364.1:2384088-2447778 GCA_023531435.1 Papaver californicum | reverse complement strand
AATAAATTGGTGGTTCATAAAAGACATCAGTGTTTCACGTCATCAAACGAAAAGATAGAATAAGAATATTTCCCACTTTGATCATCTTTTATATCTAATGTTAACTTGCACCACTTTCCAGAAAATTAGATCCACATCATAAACTTGATACAATAAAGTTCCACACATTATTACCTCAACAAATTATTGGGTTTGTAACTAGCAACACAAGCAAACTAACATAAACTCCTTATTTATCTAAATTTGAACAAATAAAACGTGTTTCGTAGAAAGAGTTCCACCACATAAGACATAATTGTTTTTTCTTAATTTAACTAGTTTGAAAAATTGATCAACTTCAAAATAAAGGAATACCTATGCTATAATAGTCGTAAAATATGCCTTCAAAGCATGTAGATGTTTCAGATATCTCCCCGTCGACATCCAAATCCTGTAAGTATATAAGTTTATAAATATTTAAGATATGCTTTCCAAGATTCACTTAAAATAAATACTAGAGAAAATTAACACATTGGTAAAGAAATTAATACTGGCCAATTTTACCAACTTGTCAGTTTCGATAAACTTTGTGAGAAATATTTACATACATCTTTGTTTGACGTTTTAGTATAATAATGTAATATTTAAAGTAAAGCGTTCAACCAATACAGATTGAACATATTTTAAGTTAATATTTTGTATAAAAAAATTCAGAATTGACTTGAAGATGACAAGAACCTTGTATTAGAAGGAAATGGTAAAACATGTTATTAAAGAGAATCAAATTTGAAATTGAACAAATCAATATGTCGTTCAAACCTTGTCATAGAACATTCCTCTGTAGTTTTTAGTGAGTAGGGAAGGTCCACATATTCTCCAGAAGGTGTAGAGGCTACAATATGCCAGTTGTATCAACACGAAAAAAAATATTTTATTAACGAAGAGAAATTATAAGGAGTGGTGAAGGATAATATAAATATAGAATAACTGAGACATATAGGTTATATATATGCATAAAGAATTATGCAATTATTGAAGTTAGAATTGTCATAAATAACGTACAATCAGACGTCTGGAAAATGCAAATTTTAGTTTTTCTTTATATTTAAGTATGTGTTAATTGTTATTGAGGAGAACATTAACCACAATATAACTATTAATTTTTCATACCTATAATATCATTTGTTAAAACATTATTAACCTAATGCGTAATATAAAATTAGTGATGTAAATGGTTAGCCATCGTAAGGATATAATAATAATGTTTTTTTATTTTTCATCAGTGTGATAACAATATGAAAATGCTTGCCTATCAAGACGGAAAGTGGGACTTGTGGATAAATCTCTTGATGTCCGACTTCCACGCGAAAGGAAATGAACCTCCTTGACAACAAATTTCATCTTGTTTTAGTATAGGATAGATTTGTAGTCACCACTTAACAAATTTCCACCACATTAAGTTTCTTAACCAACCAAAACTTCTGGATAGGTCATTGCTTGTACCAAGTGGGATAGTTCTTGTTGGAGGATCTGGTTCTCGTTTCTGTTTATTAAGTTCTGAAAGGCTTCTTAATACCCAACCCACAGTACCATCACCGCCTGCAACCTGCCAAGAATGATCTTAAAATCTCTTCAAAGAAAAATAAATTGTGAAAAGAACATCTGAGAAGTCCCTTAATCAACCTCAGCAGATATATATGCACTCATGTACTGTTATAGGTGTGCGAATTTGAATTACTGAATTATTGAATTATTGAATTAATATATCTTCATAGAAATAATTCAAGTGTACGAATAGTTAGTGTTCTGCTGGTTCATGTTAACATATTAATTGAAGTAAGTTTAAGAATAAATTTCAGGTTTAAGTTCATGTTAAGATGCAATTATAAGATTGGCTTATTAATAGACAAAAGCATACATACCACTATCCTCATCTTTTCACGAACTTCTTTTGCACATTCGTCGCCAAGAGAAACCAATTTCTCCAAACATCCCAATCCGTATTGGACATAACTTGGAGGCTTTACAGCTGAAAGATCAAAAACCTGCATTATATATAATAACAAAATTATATAATTATAAAATATTAAAAATTATTTTTTCTTAAATGTTATGAATTAATGTTCAAAAATAAATAATATATAAAAAAGATATTATAATCGTAGACTCATCGTCATATAGACTTGAAATTATTAAATATAACATAGTCAATAATTTCATTAAGTATTTCATGCAAATAAATAGAAAGGAAGATGAACTATGTCTACTTTATTTATCTTACAATCTAATCAAAAAGTTAAACTTTAAAACTCTTTTCACTAATCTTTTACATTTATTCCCATTTGTATCACCGAAATTAATAACTTTCCTCACCTAGTTCTAAGTTATGCTTAATAGACATGAATTTACAAAATTTTACCAAAGAATTTGAAAAGATAAGTTCGTCTACCTATTCAGAGAAATTTTAGGTTCATGTGTAGTGAAATACTGTAGGAAATGTGAGAGGTAGAATAGTAACCTATGGGCACCAATATAATCTTCGTTGCATTTTTGGTTATGATTTACATGTTATACCAAAGATTTTCATTAGAAAAACTCCATGACAAACTCATGTGAATTAGAATGAATCAAGATAACCAAAAGTATGTACACTACTCCTTGTACCAATCTTCTCTTTGTTAGTTTAAAATTCAAATATCGACATTATATAATAGTTGTATTAACACTTTGTAAATTCAATGAATTTGTAAATCATCCTTTATTTCTCTTATTTGTGTCGACTATGCAGATAATATTTTGTTGTGTTCTTAACGTTATATACACAAATGTCTCTATCCTTCATTAGTATCAACTTATTTTTTTCTTTGCTCAGATATGACAATTTAAAGGAAAAATTCAATAACATATCTTTCACAATTTCAATATTAAACTGTAATAAACCTCTAACATATAACATTCACTAAAATGTTTACTTGGACAATCATTCCAAATACCTTGTTGTACTTAATTAAGCCAAGTTTTGTGGTTTTATTATCAAAAACCATAAAACATCTGATTCACTCATGGAAAATCAAATAAAGAAAACTATTTATGGATATTTTTCTTAGTTAAACATTTCTTAGGCGCTTTTAATGCAAAAAGTTTCATACTTTGGTTTCTTCTTTCCTAGTTTTCTAAAGTTGGAAACATTTGCTCTAGAGAAAGATAATAGAAGAAAAAAACTAAACGAATTGACAAAAAAAAATAAAGAAGTGATAATGCCATTGTTATACAGTCATTTTTTGAACATTGCAATATTGAATCTTGTAAATGTTTAATAAATCTATACAAGGTTACTACTTTAAATATTTTTAAAAGAGATGTAATAATACATAATCAAGGCAATTAAAACATCCAACATAAATATAATTAAGAGAATATGTAATATACTTATGTCTAATTACATGTTCTTCACCCATTATATATCTTGAAGTCTTGATTTTAGAAAGGGACAATGACGACCACCGCTTTTAGAATTAACAAAAACTACCATAGGTGCTTCAGGATATTCACAATTAGCATCAGATATTATTGAACCAACATAATTTATATCTTTCAATAAATTGCATCTTTTATTGCAAATCGAAGATATTCAGGTATTAATATTCTTTTTCTTAAATCTTCCTTGTCAATTCTACTGATTGCAGAAAGACATACACTTCTAGATGATTCAACAAAGGAAGGACTTGATGTTGTTAACCAATGAGTCGATTTACTTGTACCTGATGATGGTGAATCCATTTTCTTCTCTGAGATCTTTTTATTGTTATTTTGTTTATTTTTTTGTCTCAAAGATGAAAAAATTGGATCACCCTTATGGCCGGAAGAAGTAGTTTTTTCTGGTTATATTCCGAGTACATGATTGTACCAAGATAAGAAATTCTAGTTTCAAATAATATTTTGGTAGAGAGAAATACCAAAATATCATGTGAAACTAACGAAATTTAAGTAAAAATATTCATACTTCGCATATAAATAGAAAATTAGTACGATTTTTGTAGTTGAAAATTGCTCTTTTATATATAAACATTGGTTATTATTTTATTAGTTTTGTTTTTATATTACAATAATATTTTTCTTTTCATATTCGGGAAGAAATGTCATTATGTAATTAGTAGGAAAAAAAATCGATGAAGAAAAAAAATCAAAAAATAACACAATAACGAAGAAAGAAAGACAATTCAAATCCCCAATCGCATCCTTTATTCTCTCTTTATTGTTAGAAGGATAATAAATACTTAGAATTTTATTACATAAAGTTTCTAAAATTTTGACTAAGAGTTTTACATTTTTACATATTTCGACTATTATTATGGATTTTCATAAAAAATGCACCTAACAGAACGTCACGACTCTTTTATTATAGATTTTTTTTTCTAAGACTAACAAAGAAAATAAACAAAATAAAATAATAGAATGTATGAAATGTTTACTTTGGACAAGTAGACATCCATGTGCAACCCACAGATGAATAAAAGAGAATTGTGCGGTGTAAATTATGTTTTCACATTTCTTATCAATTTATGCTGAGTAAAAAATTATCAAAAATATACTACTTCTGTTTTAGGAAAAGAGTTACTATCATTTTTTTAATTAGTCTATTTCTATGTTAAAATGAAAAAGTGATAGTTCACTTTTCCAAAAACGGAGAGAATATAATTTACTTTATCATTTTAACAGTTAGAGTTGAAATTTGTCCCAAAAAAATAGCATTGGAGCGAATGAATATAAATATGTATATAATCTCGATTGTAAATTAAAATGAACATAAATATTCTTAGATTAAAGAAAGATAATCTTGGGAAAAAAATGTCGAATACGGTAGAAAAAATGGAAACGCCTAAAACAAAGTGGCCACTGAATGATAAAGTCTTTGTGTTTCCGTACGAACAAGGCTCATTAAAGTGCCTAGGAGTGCACATAAACGTGTCAAAATTTATAGAGTGTTTTTAATTAATTTTACTTTAATGTTGAATATTCATTGATCTTGATCATTATTTATGGTGGTGATGCACTTTATTCAACAAAAAAAGAACAATTAGAGAATACAGAGTTATGAAACCTTCTACCAATTTTCAACAAATCACTTGGTTTTGAGACCGGAAATAAGTTTTACAAGATGCGAGGCTTGTATTAAGGTGAAAGAGAATAAACACAACATATTTAGATGAACGATATTATCCAATATATTTATATGGTAAATTACTGAGATAATTTGGGTTAGAATTCTTTTTAAAAAACAATTCAAATTTAAATACCACTATTATGATTAGATAAATATATCTGAACATCTTAATTTATTATGTAGTTGTTTTCATGAATTATGTTTTTGACTCTTCCTTTAGGAGCTAGAGACTGGGAAGAATGCTATCTATAGTATAAGAAGTTTTACTACCCACATCGGTTCTTTATATTTTGGACTCATTATTAACGATGTGGTGGTACTTTTAAATCAGATATTTTTTTTATGACTTATTCTTTTAGGGGCGTAAAAGAAAAATGACAACCACTTTGGAAATTAAAAACACAAACATTCAAAAAGAACATCACATAGCCATTTGAGGGGAGGATGTTACTAAAGCTACCAAAGCCTTTTTCAAAACTGGTTTCATTCTAAAAGAGCTTAATAACACCTATATCTCTCTAATTCTCAAAACCAAAATTCCTCAAACCCCAGCTGATTTCAGACCAATTAGTCTTTGTAACACAATCTATAAAGTTATCTTAAAGATACTAGCTAACAGACTAAAGACTATCCTCAACAGAATCATCTCCCCTGCCCAATCGGCTTTTATCCCTACCAGAAACATCCATGACAACGTTATCATTGCCCAAGAAGTGGTAGAGGCAATGAAAAGGAAAAAATGAACTTCTGGCAGATTAGGGATAAAACTGGATATGAGCAAAGCTTTTGATAGGATAGAATGGTCTTTCATCTTAGCTATTATGAGGAAAATGGGGTTTTCTGATAGATGGTGTAGCCTCGTAAATCAATGCATTTCTTCCCCCACTTACTCTATTATTCTTAATGGAGTACCCTGCAAGTTTTTCAAGCCCACCAGAGGTATAAGACAAGGGGATCCCCTATCCCCCTATCTTTTCATTCTTTGCATGGAGGCCCTATCCAAAATGATTGACAGTGCCAACGATATGTGTTTCCTGAGCAGAACAAAAATCTCTATATCGGGCCCCCGGTTTCTCATCTTCTGTTTGCCGACGATTGCCTTATCTTTATTAAGGCAAATCAGGAGGAAGTAAAAAACCTCCTTTCCATTTTAGAGGAATTTAGTCAATCAAGTGGCCAATGCATCAATTTCAATAAATCGGGGATTTTTTGTAGTAAGAATATTGAAGAGGGGTTCCAGGAAGAGCTGGGAGTCTGGCTTGACATGCCTAGAATGACGAAAGAGGAGAAATACCTAGGTTTCCTTCTTTTCTGAAAAAGAGCTAGAACTCTAACCTTTGAATCTATTATGAAGAGTATAGAAAATAGACTCCAAGGCTGGCAGTCAAAAATGTTTTCCTAAGCGGGAAGAGCCACTATGATCCAGTCGGTCATAAATACTCTTCCCAACTTCCAGATGGGTTGCCTTGATTTGCCAAAAAAATCTATAAACTCCATGGACAAACTCCAATGGAATTTTTGGAATTCTGGAAAAGCAATATTAGGGGCCACTCTATAGAGGCCTGGGAGTCCCTTTGCCAACCAAAGAGTATGGGAGGTTTAGGTTTCAAGAACCTGATCATGTTCAATGATGCCATGCTTACTAAACTAGCTTGGAGACTTTTTCACAATGAAACCGATTTATGGGCTAGGGTCTTGAAAGCTCGCTATTTTCCCAATTCCAGCCCCCTGATAGCTAAAAAAAACTCAAGGGATACTTGGATTTGGAGACGTATCCTAAAAGGCATAAGTATTATCCGGGACCATCATATCTGGTCCATCGGAGATGGTACCCAAGTTAGGATTTGGGACTATAATTGGCTTAAAAGTATGAACTCAGATGACGTCACGGATTGTCAAAAAAACTCTGGGTTCACTTGGGTTAATGAGATCATCGAACAAGAATCACATTCCTGGAATACCTATATCATTAGGAATTTGTTCACAAGAATCCAAATGGACGAAATATTGGCCATTCCCATCCTCCCGGGAGGACGGGATGAAATGGGTTGGAATCTCACTACCAATGGGTCTTTTTCGTGGTTTCTACCTACAAAAAATTAGTCCAAAATAATATTCCTCCTGCCAGATCCAGTCATGTGGACTCTGGGGTTTGGAAAAATATTTGGCAAATCAGAACCCCATACAGAATAATTCTCTTTATTTGGAAAATGGTAAAACAAACTTTGAAAGTCGGAAGCAAAATTTTCAAACATATGGATGTAGCGGATCAAATGTGCCCAGTTTGTAACAAGCATGCCGAAACTAGTACTCATCTCTTCATGCACTGTGATCTTGCAAAGAAAATTTGGCAGACCGCCTGGCCCAATTTGTATACCAACATGTTGTCTTATAATTGCATTTTAGAATGGATAAAAAATCTTGGCATAAGCATAACATCATGATTTCTTTCAAAGATAAAGTTTCGATTGCTTATATAACCCAAATCCTATGGCGGATCTGGAGACGCAGGTGTGACATTATCTTTGATAAGGTAAAACCCAACCCCGCTACAGTCCTTCTTATCATAGCCAAAACTGATGTCTCACCTCACTCCCAACAAACCAATACCAATCACACACCTCCCATTATCCCAACCATTCATCCCCATCCCAACTACAACCAATCCCAACCCATACCTCAGCCAAATGGCACCCTCAGTCACCTCTCGTTAGGTAATGGCAATCGCCAAATCTCCCTAGTCCATCTTCAGAACCCAGTCGAACCATGCCTCCATGAATCAAAAACAGCAATTATCGATACAGTTATGGATACTAACCCAGATTGGCAGCCACCGCTCCATTCCCCATTCCACCATAGCAGGTCCGAACTCACCAACACCAATACCAATCAGGTCCAGTCACAATCACACCCGACCCACCTCTTCAAATACAGACGAAACAGATGCAGTATATATGGAAGGCCATTATTTCTGAACAGGGACTTGTGTCATATTGGGCCTCTACAGATGTTGACTATGTTATAATAAATTTCGATGGTTCTTATTCTGTTTATGACTACGCAGCTGGATATGGAGCCGTAGCTCGCACTCCAAAGGGCTCGTTCATAGCAGGCTTCTCTGGAGTGGCCAGGGTTGGATCTAGTCATCAAGCGGAAGCGACGGCATTGAGAGAATCCATCATTTGGGCTAAAGAGCAAGGGTGGAGCCACATTTTGTTTCGGGGTGATACAAAGATGATCATTGATGATGTTAACAATATCACGAACTCTAGACCCTGGTCTTGCCATGCTTTACTAGTAGATTGTAAAAGATTTCTAAAGTCATTTCCCCTTTGTAATTTATCGTTTATTGGTAGAGAGGAAAATAAGATAGCCGACTCCATAGCCAAGTATGCTCGCTTAGATGGCGTGGGGATGGAGTGGAGTGACCCTTCTCCTCTCCTTAATCAATTATCGGTTGACCTTTGTAGTCCTCTTTTCAAGTAATGAATTTCGATTTTCGTCAAAAAAAAAAAAAAAAAAAAAGCCATTTGAGTATAGACTCATCTTCTTGGAGCAATACGGCTTAACAAAAGGAGGTGAAGATTATTGTATTAAAATCCACAAGAAGAGTTATCTTAGAATCAATATCAAAATTATACTAGGATCCCATCAAGCCACTTCGTGAAGCACAAATGAAAAGAAAAATGCTTTGGAATCCCTAATACTTACTAAAATCAAGAACATTTTGACAACCAACCTGATGTTTGTGTGATCCTCATCATGTTTCACAGTAGATGACGATCACACCTTTACTACAATTAAGTATCTAAGGGGTGAGAGTAAGTATCACCACTGGAGCTAGGTACTAATATTTTGGAGTGCTTAATTTATTTATCATGAGAATAATTGAAGTGTTTCTTACCTTTTTCGCCTTGACTTTCTCTTGAAGGATTATTGGGATGAATTATGGTGGAATAAGCTGATGGTTCTCTCACGTTTTTCATTTTTCGGAATGATTATGTTTCCAGCTTGATTATGAGCACCGAAAGTGGAATTTCTAATTGATGACCTAAAAAAGTTGTTTGAAATCACATTTTTCATATGATTCCAGTTTGAACACCTGGTTAGATCTTTTTTTTCTTTCTTTTGAGGATTGAGGACAAGCCTTGGGAATCCACTTCCATATAGATTTCGTGGTTAAATTTTGTTTCTTCTGAAAGTCAGAGGAAACCTTTCTACATTAACCTCTTTTCTCCAATTAGGAGTATCGGATCGAGTTTTGAAGTATTCAAAATTAGATTTCCTTTCGGAATGTTGATAGACTCGTAGAGAGTGTTTTTGAGCATTACTGAAATCCTGATTTTTATGCCAAAATTGTCTGGAGTTTGATCCTGTAGAGATATTGTCATTTTGTTTATCACATGAGAAAGTATTTTTATGAAGCGTAGTGATATTCTCCCATCTAAAATTATGCCTTATCAGAATGTGATCTCTGTTTCTAAAAGGTAGCAGTGCTCAGAGACAAGAGATTTGGTAAAACTGTTTTGAATTAGAGAAATATGAGATTCACATTATTCAACATCAGATGAAGATGAAGGGTTCCTACCAAGAAGTACAGGTGGGTTGTTTGAATTACTTGTAAAAAAATTATATACCAATGGATCCACTCAATTTTTATTCTCAAATTCTTTTGTTCCGGCTTTATATATTTCTCGTTAAGAGAAACAAGGTCAGCCATAGATCAGGCTCTTAATTTCTTATACTCTTTCAGTTTCAATAAGTTGAAAGTTGACACGTTGTTTTTCTCGAGAATGATAGATTCTTACTTTTTTTTTCAAGGGATTGGATTTTAAATTTAGAAACCTTCAGATCTGCTTGCAGTCCTTTTCATTCTAGATATTTTGAACTGATGGTAGTGTATCATGATGTATATTTTCTCTTTCAACAGACTTATTTAGATCTTAAACACATGTGAAAAATTTCTCACTGGGCTATATAATTCAATATTTTATAAGTTTTAAAATATTAATGAGATCTTCACTATTTTTAGGTGATATCGATTGAGATTCCGAATCAAAATCATCAATTATGTTGGTAGGATCTGGCTGATGTTAAGTGAGGTCAAGAAGTTCTTGATCTTGTCTTGTTGATTTAACATCATCTATAGGTATGTTTTTTGAGGACGATACTCCTAAGATTTTAACATAATCAAATCCTGATAATACTATATTTTGTAGTTGTCTAAAGGTTGGATCGTTTATAAACACAAACTGTTAGGTCTTTTCGATGTTACCAATTGAAAAGCTGGAGGGTACTAAGTAAACCATCAATTTTTTCGTTTCTAAACCTATATATAATTCCTTGCGTGTAAATTAATTAGAGTTAAACGCAGACAAGAAATATCCTTGAATAATCATAAATTGAGATTCTTTAATTACAAGGATGATTAACGTACAACCTGCTTAAACTTTTAATTATAAATAAACAATCAATATAATGTATAAGATAAAAGTAAAACAAACACAAGAATTTTGTTAACGAGGTAAACTGCAAATCAGATTACCCCGGGACCTCGTCCAGTTTGAAAACACATTGTATTAAGCCGCTACAAAACCTAGCATATTGTATGACTTCAGTCTAGAATATATTTGAAATAGAATAAACCCTCCAAGCTACTCCGCAGCAGTTGTGCCCTTACCTCTCATGATTCCCCGAACCTATACACTTGATTCCCCTGGATGTCGTCCTTTACAGGTTTATGAGTTGCTCCACAATCCTTTATGAAGACTAGTGCTACCCTGCCTCAAAAAGGACGCATGGTGATTTTTTTTTCTGATACTAGATCAAGGTCAGATCGAAATCCAAAATACTAGGCTTTACACTCTTCAAAAGTTATAAAAATATCTAATCAACTATCTTCACAAGAATATCAAACTAGAATTTAATCTAAGATGAATTATTGCGGAAAACTTCTAAACAAAATTTCAATTGAAGTGTTATACTCAATCGTGTTTGAAGTTTTCTATCATATTTGGATTTGATCATTAATTCCGGAATGGCCTTATAGCAGAAGAAAATGACCTTAAAACAAGAATATAAATACAGGTTATTAAACTATATTTTTAGAAGATATGTGAACATGTGATTCACGAATTTAAAGCAAAGTATTTCAAAATCGTACCTTAGATATCGAAGATCCTTAGGTGTTTAGAGGACAAACTTTACAAAAAGATACTCAATGTTTATGGATTAAGCTTTCTGTGTTGCTGATGTCTCCAATATATATAAATCGATCAAGACTAGGTTACCAAAGATATAAGCAGTGGATTTCTTACAACCCAAGTTGTTTCTCAATTGCTAAATCTAGGTCGTTTGCTAAGATACAAAAAACCTTCATATTTAGTTAGAACTTGACTTGAATTGAGGTTCTTTCCATGGTTTGAAGTACTGTACATATTTGGCATTGAGTAAATTTCGTAAAACAATTACTTCCAAAGATGACTTCAAACTATTAAGAATAGACAATGTGCAACATTGTGGCAATTTCCTAAAACAAGATCTAAAAACTTGGTTCACAAGTTAAATCAATTCTTGAATATAAATATAAATCGTTACCAATCAACAATCACACAATAACAACAATAGTATAGTTGAGTGACATAATCCTTCGGCGTAGTAAGGTTGGATCTTTAAAGTTCTTCAATGATCATTAATGTGCCATCTTAATAATCAAATTTAGATTTGTAACCTTATCAGTACCTCATTCATACATGCACCCTACTTAGCAAGTACTCAAAGAAACAAATAGTGGTAACATTACATTCGACAAAAGAATTTATCATGGAGTACCTGCTCAAACCATGCGTCAATCCAACAATCTCACATAAGATTCCCATCACCCTTCTCTCTAAATACCAAAACATATTAGACAGTTTTGTGAAAGTAACTTTAAGGGACAGTAAGAATCCATATATGAGACATGAGTTTCCCGACATACATAATATCATATTGTGTGCCCTTCTGCAACTATATAACATTATGTACCCTTCCGCACCTATAATGTGCATAGAAATAAATATAAATTGGAACCATATCTCATACCAATCAACATGAAGCCTTCTTCTTTCCATTCAAACAATAAGTAAAGTTTGTAACCAGTTTTCAGTCAATGAAAAGAAGTGACTTTTGAAAATAAGTAAATATTCCCAAAACACATATATTAGTTGGTTTGGAAGATCCTATCCCATCCCAAAACATAAAAAAAAATAGCTTTTATTACATATATATACATATCATGCTTACATATATCATATAATAGTAAAGATATTCATGGATTTCACAATAGATATCTTTGTAAAACAATAATGAACTAATGCAAGAGAGTTTGTTATCGATCCCACTTCATTTCATAACAAGCCACGCCTACCTCGTATTCCTTAACTAACTGGTTCATCCATTGAACCGATCATTGTTAATACTGACTAATTATTAATCACACAAGCAATATAATAATATAACCAACATGTTCACACAATATACGTAACAGAATATCATACAAGTTCTCAATTATTAGCTAAGTGAAAATACTAATACTTCTAATTCTATTAATTGTTTTATAATCAACTTATCCAAATTAAATGAATTAAATGTCATTAAAAAGGTCTCGCAAAACTCTCCAACTTCCTAGTAGGAACTAGAAATCTAATTCAGAGCCTAAGTGGTCCAAAAACACAGATTAAGAAAAATGGCACTAAGCCCATGTATAAGCACATCAGGCCTAACTTAGCCTAATCGGATAACCGTCCCTCTAACCCATTTGGGTCGACCCGATCTATTAACCTCTGGGAAATTTGTTGGACCGTCCAAAAAACCCGGACCTTGTTAATGGTTATTCCACCCGGGAAACATACTTACCCATTAGTCTAAAAACCTTTTCAAAAAACCCAATTACTATTCTGCCCATACACTAGTCACGTGTGGAGATCCCACGTCCTCCACCTCCTACACTACTCTTCTCTTAACGGAAAAATTCTTTCATCTACTCCCACCAACATTAATCGACTTCATTACTCTCCCTCACTAAAACCTTAAAAACTAGGGCAAAATCAAAAACAGAAAAGACCTGAAACAAACACCAAAAACCGAAAATCAAAATCTGTACCAACAACATTTGATTTCTTTCAGCACTATACATAAAACCTAAGCTACTGTCAGCATTATACTACTTCAAAAGTTCCATCTAAAATGGGTACAAAACGAAAAAAAATCAACAAAAGTATAAACGAAACAGTGATTGAAGAACACGATACTCCTAAATCTCCACCACAGAAGAAGACCAAGAAAGCTTTTAAAGTAGATTTTATACCCAAAAAATCAAGAAAGAAGAAGCAGAATGAAGTTGTTGATTCTCCAACAACATCAAAAACTATGAAACAAACTGTTGGTGATTCTCCAGCAAAATCAAAACAGAAAAAGAACAAAAAAGTTATTAGTTCTCAAACAAGATCAGAAACAATGAAACAAACAGCTGTTGATTCACCAGCAAAATCAAAAAACAAGAAACATAATGAAAATGTAACAGCTGTTGTAGATTCTCCATCTACAAAGAAGAATAACAAAGCTCTTGTTGTTCGTTCTCCATCTACATCACATAAAAAGAAGAAGGGTGTTGTTTTTTCTGCCAAAAAAGGTACATATCATTGGTGCATATCAATATATAACTTACTCTGTTCATGTTCTAGGAGTTAGATATATTGATATGTACCAATATATATCATTGGTACATATCAATATTTTTTTTTTCTTCATGTTTTAGCACATAGATCTAGCATGCAACATAGGGTAAATATCGATATGTACTTTGTTCTAGATATTGAATTGGATAAGTATATATTGATATGTACTTTTTTCATGCTATAGATATAAAAGCATATATATAGATGTATATGGTTCTATACTAAAGCATCTACATCTTGCATACAGGATAGTATATATTGATATGTACTTTGTTCTAATCTTGAATTGGATCAGTACATATCAATGTATACTTTGTTCATGATATAGCAGATACATATCAACATATAAAAAAAATATACTTTTTTTATATTATAGTACATATTGATATATTACAGGGATATTGACAGTGTGTTCATTATGCAGTTGGTGTGAAGAAAAAACCTGCACCTGCTAGGAAGATCTACAGAAGTGGGTTCATGGGGTTTTGGTCGCTTGTTAAAGAAATCAAGGAAGAAAAGCTTGAGTTGAGTGAAACTCAGTTGCGCATAATCAGTGAGCAATCATATGACAACCTTTTCCTGATGTTCTGGTACACAAATCTTGGTGCATATCACTGGATGAAGAATGAAACTGCTGTGACCAATCTTATAAAGTGTTATAAGAGAAGTAAAGTTGCAGATGAGCTCGGATTTGAGTTCAAAAGCATGGAGTTTCGCATATTCTAACATCCACTCCTGAAGAAGTAGGTGTTATCTTTGGAATGCCAAGAGCAGCAAAAAGACAGCATGAAGATATAATGCTGACATCTAAAGGTGGATATAGAAACAGTGCTTTCTTCCGGAGGTTCTTTGCTGATGTACCAAAGACAAAAAAGGTTAACAGAATGAGGATACAGGAATAAGTGTTGAAACTTCTAAGAAAAAAGCAAGCAACTGAGAAGAATGTTGAAGAAGAAGAAAGTGTTGAAGAAATTGGAAGTGATGAAGAATAAGGAAGTGAAGAAGGAATTAAAGAAGGGATTGAGAAAAAAATTCAAAGAGTGAGAGATGCTGAAGACCTGGTAAGGCTTATATGCCTTTTCACGTGTATCACTTTATTTTTCACAACAAAAGATGCACATGCCTTGACTGAAAAGTACATAGGTCTTGTGGAGGATCTAAAAGCTGTGAAGAATGTGTCATGGCCTGATTTGATACATTCTTACCTTGAAAATTCATTGAATGACAATGTCAACGCAGTCGAGAGCACAACAGGGTGTCTGAACTATTTGTTGGTAAGAATACGTACTAAATTTTTTTTAGTAGTTTACTCAATGAAATCATGATTTACTTTTAACTTTGTTTTTGTGAAAATTTTTTCCAAAACAGATTTGGTATGCAGAGCATACATATTTGCTGGAACCAGATGAAATAAAGACGATTCCAGAAAAAATGTTTGTTCCGAGAGATGTAAAATGGAATATGTCAAAGTTATGTGCTGAACTCCAAAAAGACATTGATAAAACTGAATATGAGGTAAGAAAAATATGTACTTATTTATTACATTTATGATGTTGTGTTATCATACAGTATATAATGATATTTATTGAATATATTATGTTTTTTATCCTACAGTATATATTGATATGTACCTCATGAAAAAACTTGTTTTTATAGAACATATTTCTGAGTACATATTTTGTTGTTTTGGTACATTTCAATGACAATTTCAAGGTTCAATACACCAATGAAGAAAAGCAAATTCTGAATAGAATAACAAGAAGAGTTGAAGAAGAGAAGAGTGAAGATGAAAAAGAAGAAGATAAAGAAGAAGACAAATAAGAAAGTGCAGGAAAGGATATGGAAGAAGATAACTGGAAAGGAATATATGAAGATCTGAGACAATATTTGAGAAATGGAATGAAGCTAACACTATGAAGCATGAAGATGGACCTCTTGATGCATCAAAGCTTCTGCAAATGTTGCATGACATTTACATGAAAGTTTCTCCCATGCATCCTGAAAATGGAGGAGAGTTTCAAGACTCATTTGATGGGAGTCCCACTCATTTGGGCACTGACCCAACAGGAGAATCCCCATCTCCTACTACTCCAACAGATCCTCTTCGTGAAAACATAACAGAAGGTGGAGTAGATTTGGGAGAAGACGTGCCAACTGTTCATACATCAACTCCAGATGAACAAAATGATGTGAGTGACACCACCGTCAAAAGGGTGTTATTTAATGTTGCATTGTCAACACCACCTTCAGTGCGCAAGTTCTGTGGTGTTGATGTTGATGTTATCAAAACATGGGCTAGATCTGACCTGGAGGAAGAGGTCAAAAAGATGCAGGAGAAAAGTAAATCAGAGGTAAGTAATGCTGGCTAGTCTCACTCTTTATTACAAAATGTGTTTATCAAATATAACTGTAAATATCAGTATGTATTTGATTAAGATGTGTTTTATTATTATCATATAACTGTACATATCAAATATGTACTTGAATACAGATGTGTTTTATTATTGTCATAAATATTTGTACATATCAGTATGTACTTGATTACATATGTGTTTTATTATTGTCATATAACTGTACATATCAGTATGTATTTACCTATCATGAATAAAACTCTGTGGTTGCAGGATGATTTGGCTGGGCTTGAACAACAAGCAATGCAGAAGGTGGTTGAAGCACTTGACCAGAGTCTTGAAACAATTAAAGGGTTGTCACAGAACCCATAGGAACAAGACATTGAAACTCTGGTCAACAACTTCGTCGGCATGAGAATCCCTTTGTTTACTACGATGGCTAAGTTTGAAGACATTGAAAAATTTACATTCGAAGAATTTTTGGACTTAGCCATTTCAAGCAGGGATGTTATGATGAAGAATATGCATCTCTCATCCAAGAAAATAGTAGTTTTTCAAGCCATACTCTGTTTGGGATTGACATTCGCAAACAATTTGATAATTTTTTTAGAAATAATTTGTGACATGTAGAAGTTCAACAAGCTACAGCTCAGCCAACCCAAATAACACCAGAGAAAGAGGCGGTTCAAGTAACACCTGAGAAGAAAAGTGACCAGGAGGTATATCTCCTACTTGTGGTAATTTACCTTTCTTGTCATTGTTTTAAAAAATATGACTCAAATATAATACTGAAAATTTGGATTCAAAAATGCAGGAAAATGAAGTTACAACAACCCAGACGTCAAGCGACGTTCCCCTTGCAACCAAACTTGCCAGGATGACTGCTGCCAAAACAAAAGTAAAACCAAAGGTTCTTGCAAAGAAGACAGTCAAACCTAGAGAAGAGGTTAGCAGAAGGGTAACCCGTGCAAATCCAGGGAAGAAAACAGATCCATTATTTGATAGTGGAAGTATGTTTTCTGGAAAAAAAAAAGCCAAAAACTGAGAAGAGAAAGAAGACAATAAAGACAACAAAAGCCAACAAAGCTAAGAAAGCTCAGAAACCAAGAATGAATTTCTTGGATCTTCTCAAGTCACCACTCTACGAGAGTATGACAGGAGAACAACTAGAGATTCTACTTCCGTACTTTGAGAACGGAAAGAGAATGTAAGTATTTTCTACCCTTCATTTTAATTTTAAATCAAGAATTTTTTGCAGTACATATCAAAAAAAACTTACTTCAATATGTGTTTTCGCTATAAATGTGCAGCTTTGTTGCTTGGACAGTAGAGAACGTAGGTGGTATTTGTGTAAGCGAGTCTACAATGGAAGATCTGATATTCAACAGATCATTAGAGCAAGATCTCCTAAAAAATGCTCAATATAAGCTTCAACTGGCTTTTGAACAAGACCAAGCAAATGTTGCGGAAGAAAAGAAATACTTTAAGGTGTTGCACCTGGATCCAGCTGCTTGGGTATGTGTTTTTTTTTCTTTTATACTTTTGAACATTGGTTATGAAAAAAGTATATATTGATATATACTTTTGTGAAATAACCTATTAAACGTTTCCAATTTTCAATATCATGTCGAAAAGCCAGACTATTTTAAAGGGGAAAAAGTGAATGCTATCATAATGCCAATCCTGAAGATGAGCGGAGACATTGAAAAGATACTTGTACCAATGTGCCACGAAAACAAGCATTGGACCCTACTAGAGTTTGAGTTTAAAACAGAAACATTCACACATTACAACTCATATGTGGCGTTCAGGGACCGTTGTTATGCAAATGCCAAGACAATGTCTAAATACATGTTCAACCCTATCAACCAGTTCTTAGACGAGCAAAAAAGAAACATGTTGAGCACCGTACAGTTGACTGACTGTGCCTGTCCACAACAAGGGATCTGGCCAGAACGCCTTCTGTATGTGATGCACTTTATAAAGAGAAGAGCAAAAACTGATTGTGATGGGAAAAGTTTGGGGGATGATGAACAACTGATGAAGAAGATTCAGCTGAAAAGAATCAAGTTAGCATGCAAGTTGTTGACAGCAACTCATCCTGAAATCAGTTGGGAACCCTCCAATGAAAAAACATGTTTAACTGCATAGTTGGTACATTTTGGTTTTTGGTCTGGGCAGGGTTTTGTGGGTACTACTTCATTAACTTTCTTATTGTGTTTACTTATTGAACTTGGTTTCTACATATTCAACTTGGTTTTTAGTTAGTATGTTTAAATATATATATATATATATATATATATATGATGATCTTTATTAGCATTGTTAGGTTTCTGTTTAATTTTAAAGTAATATAGAAAGGTAGAACAAATTGATATGTGCTAGGCAGTACAGATTGATATGTACTTGGTTCTGAAACTCTGAACCAATAGATTCATAATCTAAAAACACAAGTACATATTGACATGTACTATGAAGTACATATTGATATGATTTTAAAAAATTACTTTGTTTATGTACATTTTCTTGTGTTTTTATAACAACTACAAGATTACTAAAAAAATAAAAGAAAAATGTATTGGGAATAAAAATCACTAATAACTCTAAAATTAAATAAAAATGTATTACTAAAACGAGGGGGCGCTGCCCCCTCGAGCCCCGTATAGAGTGAATGACATTTAACCAATTGTTCATACATCTTTTAAGATGGAGCAAAAATATAAAATTTATATCATCAAAATCACATTCTGACATTAAGAACATAACTTAGTTGGCACACAAACAAGTTCTGAAAAAAAAAAACCTAAAAAAATGCCACAAGTATCTTCTAAAAGAATTTAAATCCAAAATGTACTAAAAAAACTGTAATGAAATTAATTCTCACCGTATATTGGTACTGACGGATAACATTGCATGTAGCCTTGTTGTGATGAGCTTTCAATTTACAGTTTGAACATGTAACAGGATTTTTGCTCCTCTCCCATGCACTCTTGATACGGTTCTTTTTTCTTCTTCCTGGAGGAGCCCTAATTACTATTGGTGGCAGAACAATATCTTATGCGGTATACTCATCAGGCATGTGGTATATTGAAAAACATAAATAAGAAAAAAATATTATACTTGTGCAGTTTTTGTTGATGTGTGTTACACCAAAAATCAATATGTATTATGCTGGTTCTAGTTTAAGGTTTATATGTACTGCTTAAAACCATTCTCATGTATGATATTACCATAAAAAAAATACTGCTTAAAAAACTTACATGTCATGATTAAGAACAGGTATGATAGCGATTGAATATAGCTGGCAATAACAACTAACTTTGAAGTATTCGTCGATATAATCAAGGAACTTTCCCCTAGATGCAGCAATAGCTGCAGTAGCATGTAAGCATGGAAAACCATACACGCGCCATCTTTGGCAAGTACAACTCTTTTGATGTAGATCTACCATATGAGACCTGCAAACAAGAAAACCAAGCATATTATTTTATGCAGTATATACTGATATTTGCACTACACAAACAAAACAAAAAAACTAGTTTAGTGGATATCTCAGTTCAAAAGAGCATGTTATCTAAAAAAATTAACCTTGGGGAATGAACTTCAAAGACGTGAGCATACGACTGACTAACTTTTCCAAGGACAACCAATTTGAATATGTAGTTCAAGCAAGGCTTGATACACAGGGGTTAAGAGTTCCGGATCCATCAAAAGACTTTCTTCACGACGTTCAGACATCAACTTCATTACCCGTAGCCTACACGACAAAAAAATTAAAAAACAACAAACATATTATACATATAGTACATATATACTTGTAGAGTTACAAGAAACTTATAAAAACCTGATTGTGTCAGAGAGAGCACAAGGAGGTAACTTCTTCTCGCGGCGATTTCAGTTATTAAAAGACTCAGCAATGCTTGAAGAAGTCTGACCATACCTACAGCCTGGGAAGTATGCACTAGACCACTTTTCCCTAGGAAGTATGCTAACCAAACAACTTCAACACCACCACGGAAGAGATGGTTTTTATCTTCAAAAAGATTCTCCCAACCATCAGAAAAAAGAACACTTGCAACCTCTTTACAATCTTTCAAATAATTGTTCCTAGCACTCAAAACCAACTCAGAATTGTTGTCAAGATCATCATTTCTCAAAGAACTAGATGCACCAGATAACACAACATCAACATGCAACTCAAAGAAATATGAATTCTTCGTAAAATGCAATAAAGCAAGACCTTGAAGAGATACATCAGCAAGGACAGGGACTTTCACTCCATTTTCAACATAATTAACAGCAATAGTTGATGGAGTCAACCAGCTCCACGCATTATAAATATTAAACTTCAAATATTCCAAAGTCGAAGATAACATAACCAAATATGCAATGTGTGTTGCTTGTGGTATACATGAGAGTAGCAAAAGCTATTTGGATTAGAACCAATACATGACATGTTGAACCTGAAGAAATGTGATGCAAATAAAATAACACAAAACATAAAAATCAAAACATATATTTTAAGATGTTAGGAATACTAAATCTACAATACAACATAATATGTACTATTTTAGAAGTATCACACATAACAGACAAACAGTGCAAACAAATATGTACTGATTCAAAAATAGTATACTATAAAAACAGTATATATCGAAAAGTTTAGAAAAACAATACGTATTGATATCTACTAAAGAAACATTCAAAACATACAGAAAGAAAGAACAAAAATCATGATTCCCTGAAAAAAATAAAAGAAAACCAAACAAAACCTATTATCAAAAAACATGTAAAAACACTGAATACGACGATCTAATGAACAAAATAGAACGATTACAAAATCAGTTTCAAAAGATGAAAAGAAAACTAAAACACGAACAAAAACGAGATCGATCATGGAATTCAAAAAAATGTACATCATAGAAAATGTTAATCATTGGGATTTCAGTGTATGAAAACAAGCAAAACATGAAATGAAGTTGATTATCATGATTTCAGTTAAAAAAATAAAAACAGAGATTGACGATACCTGGAGAAAAATACAGAGAAGAAGATTAAAGAAAAATACCTGGAGATTGACGATACCCTAAAACTGAAAACACCACTGAAGTAGAAAGAGAAGAAAAAATCTGTGAGCTGCGACGATTTTTTTTTGGAAGTTTTGATTTTGGCTAAATTTATAGTTCGTACAAAAGAGGGGTATTTATGGGATATTGAATTCTGTTTTTCATTGTTCTCACGTGAATTGGACGCGTGAGTAAGAAAACTAATCCAAAAACTTGTTTTTAGATTAATGGTTAAACCGGGTTTTGAGATAGGATTAGAGGTTAAACGGGTCTTTAATATAAGATTATCTAGTAATTCCTAGTTAACCTATTCTATTGATCCATTTACCGACCCACTAACTCATTTGACTCAAGCTGACTCAATAGAATCAGAAACAGACTCATCTGACTTGGTTTACTGACCTTACGTATATAATCTGAATCAATGACAAATTTGATTACAGACTTGCCTAAATACCCGTAAAAAAATAAATTGAACATAATCATATACTCTTAATTGATCATATATATGCATCATTAATTAATCCACTACATATACCTAATTATATATTCATGATCATCATTTCTAATGAACTAACTAACTAAATTTATCTTGAACATCAACAACAAATATATATATAAGTCTATGATCAATTTGTCATCACTAAAGACTTAGTTAACTAATTAAATAAAATTTATATTTATGCTAATCTTTTTGTCTTTGATCTACCTTAGGTCCTTAACATTTGATTAACAAAGAAGTATGAATTGATTGTAGCCATAGCATACCAGTCCATTCCGATTCACTTCTTAATCAAAAGAAGTAACTTTGCTTCAAAAATAAAAATTCAAAATAATTATATTAATCTACTTGGTCAATAATAAATTTATTTTTGTAACTTTTACTTATCCAAGCATATTTTTAATTTCTAATTATACATACATACGTACACAATTTATAAACCAAGCACCTAACGAAGGGGATTATAAGCTAAGGATTGAAAGTAGACATGAAACATGACCAAGGGAGATTCTTACCTAGCTTTCACTATGTAAATAAATTAAGAAAATACCCATAAATATAATCATCTAAAGATCTAATACATATCATCGCCATTATTTCCAATAGATTTTTAGTTACTTTATGTATGGTTGATCAACTAATTATATGCTAGTCAAGTTATACGTTAATTTAATCTAACGAACACCACCAGCTGCCTATCATCTAAGATTTCACAAAGTCATGCGGGTAAATAGACTCCATGATATCTACGGCTTCATGGATTTGGTGTTAACGGAGAAACTACCTTAAAGCATATTTATTTGATTCATTTCTCTACAACTGTTATCTCAATAATTAATATACCACCGATATGATTATGAATTATGATTTAAATACCAAAGATTCAAAAGATAAATTATATTACTAGAATTAACTACTTCCATATTGAATCTTGTGCTCATCGATTAAACCCCATCAAGCACTGATCATAGACCATTATTAACTTATAACTTCTCTTAATTACTAGATGCTATCTCTCAAACCTTTGAAACCCTTACACGATTTCCATCCCTTCTATTTTAATCTATATTACTCTTTCTCTAGTTTATTCATCTAACTAACAACATGCATCCACCAACGCTAAAGAACATGATTACATAATTTACAAATTTAAATAATTAATATTAAATTGAGAAATTAATAACTAGAGTTGAGTTTTAAACTGACGTTTTCTATTATTTTAAAGATCTATTATTCATTCAAAAAAAATAGTTTTTTTCTTTCCTAATTAACCTAGCGTTTTTTAGGGTGATCCAAAAAAAATTTAAGACGACTAATAAAAAAAATAAGGTCACCAAAAAATAATATTAGCACACCCCTTATCCATATATTTTCTTTAACAACTAATTTGTTCTAGTTTAATTAGTGTTAATATTGATTAATTAGTTAATTAATTTTGGTTATAGTTAGTGTTAGAAAATTATTTGAGTTATAGTTTTAGAAAAGAAATATAGAGTGTGTTAGAGAAGAAGAAGAAGTTTGGGCAAACTAGCTTTTACTTAAAATCAATAACAAACATGGATGAGTATGAGGAAGAAGGTAAGAAACATCATGAAAAACATATTATTGAAGGTTCAATAACATTTAGAGATGACGATTTGGGATATTTATTGGATGATCCAAATTTTGGTGTGGAAGAAAACCTAGACGACGATTTAGCGAGAAAACGATGAATCACATCAAAATGAAGATAATAATATATCAAAAAAATCAGGTATTGTGTTAAGAAGCTCAAAAAACCGCTTTGTACGCATTTGTATGTATCGTTAACAAAAGAAAATTCAGTTTTGCACGCATTTAATGCCATGGACATCCCAGAATCGGTAGATAATGGAGTACTATACCTACCGATTACACACTACTGTGCAAAAATTATGGTAGAACCGGTAGTCTCGTGAAAGAGAAATTACTACCGATTAAACAAAATCCCCAAATTGAATTTTGTTCGGATTTTGATTTCATAATCGGTAGTTTATGAATAATTACTATCTACCGATTATAGTTGTCGCCCCAAAAATGAATTTTTATCTATCGATTTAGAATAAGTAGTTTGTAAAATTAAATATCTACCGATTGTGATTATAGCCAGAATTGATTTAAACTTAAAAATTTTGCACTTTGTAAGCAGTAGTTTAAAGATCAAATTTATCTACCAATTCCATTGTAATCGGTTGTTTTGAAACAAATTAATCCTCCGATTATACTTATTTTTGTGTACAGAACTTGTCTTGCTATAATCGGTAGTACGGAAACATAATTAACTACTGATTGTTGTTAATCGGTAGCACGGGGAAATAATTAACTACCGATTGTCGTTAACCGGTAGTACGGAAACATAATTATCAACCGATTTTTGTTGTCTAATTCACTATTATTTTATGTATGTTGTTGAATCGGTTAATCATGTTTCATATGAGGGTCCTGATACACACTATGCAAATGATTTGGTGTGCTACCTACCCACTCTTGTCTTGTTCTAAGAATGTATGTTACAAGGTTAGGCTTATGATATTTGTTTTGTTATATGCGTATTAAGACATTTGGAAGTAAGGCGGAGGCAAAGTAATGACTTGTCAACAAGGCAAAAGAGAAGATGTGCGTTGCAGTTCAGAACAATTACGTGAGGGTTGATCGATTAGAAATGATTTGTGAGAGAGGTGGCGAGCGAAAGAGTCACGTGGGAAAGGATTGTAAATACGTAAAGAAGACAGAGAGGATACACCGAGGTAATTCAAAGAAGATTGGATGCCCATTTAAGATTATCTTCAGTAAGCCCGATGGTAAGGAAGGTAAAGTATGGAAAATGTTTAGACTTGCTAATGGTCGTCATAACCACGGAGATCCGGAAAGTCTTTTTGGACACGTAATGGTTTCCAAGTTAAAACCAAAGGAAATAGAGACGGTGAAGTCTGTTAGGAACGTAATGAAAGCGAGTGCAATCCTATCTAAGATAAAGGCGGACGAGCCCAACAACTTGTCTTCGTTGTCTATATTTAAGTCGGCGCTAGCAACGATCAAAAGGACGGAATGGGATGGTCGAATGGTTATGCAATCAGAGTGGTTAGCCGAGAAAGACAATTACACGTTGAGAAAAGAAGAAAAGGATGGTAAGGTGATTCGTATTTTCTTGGAAAATCCGAAGATGATCCAATTGGCTCAATGCTTTCATCAAATTTTGTTGATAGATGCTACTTACAAGACAAACAGGTACAATATGCCGTTGTTGAACATTATTTGCCATACTTCGGACAAATGCACATTTACGGTAGCTTGAGGTTTAATGGATGTTGAGAACGATGTGAGTTTCATTTGGATGTTGCAAACATTAAGGTCGATTTATAATGGCGATCATTTTCCAAGGGTTATTGTAACGGATAACGATCAAGCCTTGATGAATGCAATAAATGTAGTGTTTTCGGAAGTCCAGAATTTGGTTTGTACGTGGCACATTCAACGCAACATCAAATCCAATTGCAGACATCATATCCAAGCTAAAAAACGAAACAAAAGTACCAAGAGGTCGAAGGAAGAAGATGAACGTATTAGTAAACTAACAGTGGAAGAACGAGAAGAAGAGAAAAGGTTAGCTGATGAAAAGTGGGACGAGGATGAAATAAAGTGGTTTTTATTTCTAAAAGCATGGGATAAACTAGTTTGGTCGATGACGGAGGAAGTTTATGAATACAACTTGAAGAACTTTGAGGATGAATGGGGCAAGAACTATCCGAAACCAGTTAAGTATTGCAAAACATAATGGTTGGGACCGCATAATGATAAGTTTGTGTTTGCATGGACATATGAATATCAGAACTTCAAGAACGAGCCAACAAGCATTGCAGAGGGGTCCCATGGCCGATTAAAAAAAATACTAGTCGGTAGTCAAAATGGGGTTGTGTCGGTCCAAGAAGAAATCCATGAATTCACCAATCGTATCCCTTTTGGAAGCAATTATCTTTCACTCCAAACACCCCGGTGGTTGATGGTGTGTCGTTCGTGGATACGGAAATGTTTGCACGGGTAATCGAGCCTTACTCTACGTCAAATGAGACACAAAAGCAAATATTGATGCACCATTTAGAGGAAGCTCTTCAACCCTGTCTAAAGTTTGTTGAAGAACCAATGAAAGCAAAGTCGATGGGTAGGCCGAATACCGAAAAACCAATGTCAATTCAAAGAAAAGAGTTGAAGGAATGGTTATCTAGTCAACGAGAATTTTCTAGGCATGAGCATAATGAAGCTGAGTATCAAGATATGTCGGCTCTAAGGAAAATGGGTCGTCCAAGGAAGGATCAAGGTGGACCAAGCTCACGGCAAGTTAAACCTAAGGTCTCTACGATTCTTTCTCAAGTTAATCAAACTCAACCTATACACGGAAGACCAAATCGAGGTACGTATACAATATACGATGAGTATTTGGAACAACTCCCTCTACTCATTATACCATTTGTTTTGTCCACCTACGATGTCGATGGGGATGGCAACTGTGGTTTTCACGTTGCTTCGAAACAAATAAGAGACTTAATGAGGCGGTTACCGAGAATATCACCCAATGACAATATTTAAGAAATAAGATGGCCGCCCAACTATTGAAGGATAAGGAATTTTATATTGAAATGATGAGAGATGAGATAGACATGTCAGAGAACAAGATTCCAAAGATTTATATACTCGTATAAAATGTCGAAAGGGATTGAAGACAATCGGGTCCAAGTATCGGATGGTAATGCCGAAATGTGGGTATCTTTTAGCGGATGTTTTGAACTGCGTGGTATATTATTTATGTCCTACTTCCTTAGGAGTGAGTGTTACGTTTACACCCACAAGGAAGGTTTGTGATGAGTGGTCAAGGATAGACGAATCATTATGGCATGGGATAATAGCAATCATTTTATCGGTTTAAGGTTTACGGAAGATTTCCATTACCTCCATTGAGTAGTTGGTTGGATTACTTCCCAACTAACCATTACAAGGAGCGGTTGAAGCAATACGAGTCCAACATGGAGCGTTGGGATCGTTTAACAAACTTTGTCAAGGACCCAATTGATTTGACCGAGGATGGTGAGTAGTTTAGTTGATCATGTGATTTTGAACATATATTTTGAACATTGGGTATAAACAGATATTAATGCAATGTTTTGTGATCGTCAATAAAAAAAAATTATTTTTGCATGCATTTAATGTAATGGACGTCCCAGAATCGGTAGATAATGGAGTACCATATCTGTCGGTTACAGACGCCTGTGCCAAAATTAGAGTATAATCGGTAGTCCCGTGAAGAATGATTACTACCGATTAAACAAAATCGCCAAATTGAATTTTCTTCGGATTTTGATTTCATAATCGGTAGTTTAGGAATAATTACTATATACCGATTATAGTTTTCGCCCCAAAAATAAATTTCTCAAAACTTACAAAATTTCCAACTCTTCATCTTTCAGTGGATGAAATTTTTTATTTATCGATTTAGAATCGGTAGTTTGTAAAATCACATATCTACCGATTATGATTGTAGCCAGAATTGAATTAAACTTAAAATTTTTGCACTTTGTAATCGGTAGTCTAAAGATCAAATTTATCTGCTGATTCCATTGTAATCGGTTGTTTTTTAACAAATTAATCCTCTGATTATACTTGTTTTTGTGTATAGAACTTGTCTTGCTATAATCGGTAGTACGGGAACTTAATTAACTACCGATTGTTCTCAAAAACCCACAATCGGTAGAAAGTATCATAACTTATCGACCGATTTTATTGAATTATAATCGATTTTGTACCCTATTTGGCAGGAATAAAGAGCCGTTTGAACAGTGTACGAAAAGATTTTAAAAAAATTTAGCCGTTACACTAGCCTTTGGGTGTTTATTGTATATAAAGGAACTCTTCTCTCAACAAAAAACCCCACAATTCTCAAACTAACTCATTTTTCTTCATCTTCTCAAAAAACCTCACACTTCTCAAACATGGCTACTAGTTGTTCCACCAAGGAAGATGTTGCAGTTGTTCGGGAATGGGTGGTTACCACGAAGCATGATTTTCATCCAAAAATTAACTCTTCTAGAACCGTAGAAGCTTTGTGGATCCGTGTTTTCCAATTTTTTATGGGTTTAGATGGCAATGGAGGTGGAAGAACATGGAACGTGGTCAGGGATAGATTCGAACAACTCTATCATCGTTGTGATTGTTTTAGAACTGGTTTGTACAATGCCAACTTTAGTTTCCCTGAGATCGACATCAATGGATATGTAACTATATCTCAAATAGATGTTAATCAAATCAATTATGATCTCAATATAATACTAACATATTGTTCATTACTTTTTTCAGACTCCTCAAGCTCTTAAGGACCATAGGGATATGTATGGAAGAAAGTTCACGCATTTTGCATGCTATGATGTATTGAAAGAAAATGACAAGTATTTTGATCACGAGTACTTCGATGACGACTATTGGTCAATTAGGCATCAAAACTAATCAAGTGTAATGTTATGATCTACTTTATGTCTTTAAATTCAATGAAAGAAGCCAAAGAACTTTATATCGGTAGATAATAGTATATTCTAACAACCGATTATATATTCATGGTAATTATTCCGTGATTCATATTCTTTCTTGGAGAATGCCCTTCACCTTAAGCGGCGTGGACGAAGCTTAAACGGGTTGAATTTGTCCATCACCTTAAGGATATTGAAATGAGCTTCGTAACGGTAATTTGATTGTTTCCATCGTCGCCATTCCTCGAGAGATCTCGGTATAACTTCATCATTAGTTTCACTTCTCAAACGATATCAATTGACAAGATAAGTTAAATTCACAAATGGATCAACTTCTCTGTTTATGCAATTAAATCGACAAAAAAGATCAGCTCTATTACGGTTATTGGGGTTACCGGTGTCAACGTAAAAATGTTCCTGAATACTCTCCAAATAACTCATACTCATTACACCATTTTTCCTACGTTCTTCTCCTCGCCTCAGATAGAATTTCACATAGCGCCTACATAACGATAAATCTTCTTCTACCGTGAACGGTTGAGCCATTAATCTTGAAGATGATTACTTCGTTGTTGGAGAGTTAAAATGTATTGGAGGTGCATAAATGAGAAGAGGTCACCCTCCTTATATAGATTAGAGTCCCAACGACTTTTTTTTTCAGAAAAAAAAAATCCGTTAAGGCCTGGTGTAACAAGAGTGTACCAAAAATATGTACACTAATTTCGTACGTATATAAACAATCGGAAATATCGGGATCACCATTACCTTCCGATTTATGAAATCGATAGTCTATAAAACTTTATTTACTACCGATTATAGATATTGCCCCAAATTCGAAATTGAAATTTTTTCATAATCCATAATCGGCAGTCTAAGAAAATGTATTTACTACCGATTGTAATGTAAAATGTGTCAGAAACCAATCAGTTCCATCATTTTAATCGGTACATATTTAGCACCCGATTGTACTCAACAAGTATAATCGGTAGTCTATGAAACTTTATTTACTACGATTATAGATGTTGCCCCAAATTCGAAATTCAAAATTTTTCATAATCCATAATCGGAAGTCTAAGAAAATGTATTTACTACCGATTGTAATGTAAAATGTGTCCAGAAACCAATCAGTTCCATCATCTTAATCGGTACATATTTAGCAGCCGATTGTACTCAACAAGTATAATCGGTAGTCTATGAAACTTTATTTACTACCGATGATAGATGTTGCCCCAAATTCGAAATTGAAAATTTATCAAATTTCCAAAATTTGCATCATCCATAATCGGTAGTCTAAGAAATATATTTATTACCGATTATAGATGTTGCCTCAAATTCAAAATTGAAAAAATTATCGAATTTCAAAAATATTTATACTCCATAATCGGTAGTCTAAGAAATTTTTTTACTACTGATTGTATATGTTGCCCCAAATTCAAAATTAAAAAAATTATCAAATTTCATACTCCATAATCGGTAGTCTAAGAAAAATTTTTTACTACCGAATTGCCCCAAATTCAAAATTGAAAAAATTATCAAATTTCAAAAATATTCATACTTCATAATCGGAAGTCTAATAAAAATTTTACTATCGATTGTATATGTTGCCCCAAATTCAAAATTGAAAAAATTATCAAATTTCCAACATTTTCATATTCTATAATCGGTAGTCTAAGAAATTTTTTTACTACCGATTATAATGTAAAATGTGTCCAGAAACCAAGTAGTTCCATCAGTAGGTATAATCGGTAGATAATTATCAACGGATTTTAGATCAATTTATCTACCGATTATGGATCAACATGCTTAATCGGTAGGTGATGCAACCCACTTATCTACCGATTGTAATGTAAAATTTCAACAAGGTTACTTATTAAAAATGATTCTCTTGCAAATCAATCGATAATTCACAAAAAGAACATAAAATTCATTCATCATCCATAAAGTAATCCATTCATCATCTATAAAGTAAACATAATGTTAGAACATTAAACAAGTTTCTTGCAAATCAATTGAAAATGATGTTCTCTAACAAGACAACCACAATATAATTTCTAGATTTCTTGGTTTTAGTTCGAGGACGACGAGCACCAGGGATATATCTTTCAGCATCAGGGACATTGGCTTCACCATCAACACTCGATGAACCATGAAATCTTTTACTGGGATGTGCTGCTGGCCTCTTAGGCTTATTCAAAGCTTTCTCCCCAAACTTACTTGCATAAGCTTCATTATCAATTTTATCTATTATGTCTTTATGCTCTTTCATCTTCTCAATTGATAAAGGCACTCCTTCCTTTATACACTCAACAATCTTCTTGGAGAAAAACACAAACTTTTTTTTTTTTTATACAATAACAATCAAACAATTATTATCTAAAATATTAAGTTGTAGTATTAAAATCAAACGGAAAGAACATTACGTACTAGCCTTTCATAACCCGAAGGTTTGTCTTTGATGATACAAGTATAATCGGAAACTTTGGAGGTCTTTCTTTTATCTTCACGGATCACATGAAGATGAGAATTTCCGGTAGCATTCCATATAGCTTGGATCTACTTCATCACCTAGGTCTCCTATCGTTGATCAAATATTACATCATGTTAATTCCAATCTTCAGCGGATGGGTTACCAGAGTAAACTACTGTGATAGAGTTATTACCACATAAAGAATTTTCCACGTCCAATTTGAACTTGCCACGCATGTGACTCCAAGGTTCTTCTTGTACGTAACCGAGTTGACGCATCACCCTAGAGGCATTGTACATAACATATCATGTGGGATTCCACAAAGGTCCATAATAAAACGACAACTCAGACCTTCCCGCTATATGTCCACTAGCTCGGTCTTCCTTGTATGGATCAAAGCATACATCTTTGGACGTCATCAAGTCTAATTTCCTCCTCAAAGTAATCAACTGCTGCTCCTTAGACCTTGAACGGTTGTTGTCGAAGATGTATTTTGTTCCTCTGGATGTTCCTTTCTCCTATATCGGATTCTTTTTGGCCAACTCGAGGAATGGGAAGTGGTCATAGATCCATGTCTAGTATACATATCAAACCAAGTATGAGAATATTGATTCTTAAAAGAGAAAAAATAAATAACAATCAAAGCATCAATAGAGTTACCAAAATACCTGTAGTAGGCTCACATTCCCGGCAATTTGGCTAGTTGATTCCCTCGATGACTTTCTTAACTCTTACATCAAGAAAACATGGCATGCGGTGCCCAATGAGTAATCACAAACTTTATTGAGAGGATGCAATAGTTGTAGAATGTTGGCTTCGGCCCGGTTGCCACTATAATTGGGGAAAATGACACATCTGAAAACACATAGGAGATATGCAGTGGCTACAGCATTCACTTCGTCGTTGCTAAACTCTGGATTTATTTCTTCTTTATCCTTAGTGCCTTTGAACATATTCATCAAGTGGACCATGTTGAACTGTCTAGTTTTGTAACGAAAGCACAGGTTGAACTTAATGTCGGATGTCGCTCGATCCCAACCAAGACACTTCTGAGTGTAAAAATAAAGTTGTTTCCAGCTTAACTTCTTTATGTAATCAAACTTGACGGTTGTACCATGGTCAGCGAGACTAAGAATCTGCACCATATCATTTGTGGTGATTTTCAACTCTCCAAATGGCATGTGGAAGGTATCGGTCTCAGGATACATTCTCTCCATGAAGGTTGATATCGACACCCGGTCATGCTCTAACATTGAATTCTCGGCAGCAGTAGATAACCCCGAGTGATAAATAATTTGCTTGAACCTTTCACACTCACCATCTAACGGCCAGTCTTTCATTTTTCTTGGTGCTGTTGTAGGTTTGAGTAGACGAACCGCATGAGAATGGTCCTAATATACACGAAGAATTATAAAATAATTAGAATAGCGGCTAACACTTCTACGAATAAAAACACAATAGCTTAAAAGTGGTGTTTTATAACTATTACCTCAGTTGAATAAATTTCTTTGGCCCAAGAGTCTTTGTATCCAAATAACATATCTCCTCCATCTCTTGGTAACCCAGGGATTTGTCCGGCTTCAATACCCTTCATCTTTAAAGAGGCGGGGACTTGGTGTCCTCTTTTCTTCTTAATTACCTTCTTTGTACCTTATCCTTCTCTTTGTGTAACACTTGGTTCTCATTCTTCTTGGTTTCTAACTTGTGGAGCACTTGGTTCTCCTTCTTCTTGGTTTCTAACTCTTGGAACACTTGGTTATAAACTTGGTTGAGTTCTTTCGGTGATAGGGATTCCGTTAGCGCTCTTTTCTCTTCTTGCACTAACTATTACTTTCTTACCCCTTTCACGACGAGGCCCCGAAACAATTATATCTTGGGCTTGCTTAGCTCGCCTTTCTCTAAAAAAACAAAATAAAGAACAATTATTTCCAAGAAGACACCGGTTAATCACTACATAATCGGTACAAAAAGTACATAAAAATCAACTAATTGTTCATAATCGGTAGTCAAATAAACAAACTAACAACCGATTGTTCATAATCGGTAGCTCGGGATCTGGATTATCTACCGATTATGCATAAAAATTGGAACACAAAACTCTAAGATATGGACACACATATAATCGGTATTCAAATAAACACAATAAAAAACGATTACAAAACAATCATAAGTAAAATACAAAACCTATCTCCCGATTCAAACCATCTAATATAATCGGAAGTTAACAACTACTACATATCTATCGATTGAAACCATTTAATATAATCGGTAGTTAGATAAAAAAATTAACTACCGATTAAGCTAAATTTTGGTACAGAAAGACAATCGATAGATAATGACTAATTCTAACTACCGATTATAATTGATGTGCTTGAGGAATCCCGAACTTTCATAATCGGGAGTTTAAACCTATAAGAAACTACCGATTAATTCAAAACTATATTCCTCTACATGAAACCATCTAACATAATCGGTAGTTAGATAAAAATTAACTACTGATTAAGCCTAAATTTTGGTAGAGGAAGACAATCGGTAGTTAATGACTAAATCTAACTAACGATTATAGTCGATGTGCTTGAGCAATGAAGAACACGACCATAATCGATAGATAAATACAAACACGAAACTATCGGTTATATCAAATAACCGAAAACCCTAGAAATTTATTGACGATTTCATTCAATTGAAGAAAAATAAAAACAAAAATGGTAAACCCTTACCTTATTGGAGCCATTAGATAGTTCTGGAGAGGATGATTTTCAGAATTAGTCTCCGTATCTAGATCATCATCTTCGTGTTCTTCATGTTCTTCATCTTCTTCACTATGTTCTTCAACAATGTCTCTGTTTCTTATTCTCTCGGAAAAATTTGGCCAATTACTATTATCAGATTGACGGCTTGTTTGTTTCTGTTGATCCATCTTTAGATTAAAATATCGATGATAATTTGGTACGGCGATTAACGACGATACGATGAATTGGTTTTGAAAATTTCACGAGGAATTTTTTTCGCACAATCGGTAGATGAAACGAAGAGAAGAAGAAGAGAAACTATTTTTCACAACCGGTAGTTAAAAATGAAATGAGTTTAGGTTTAGGTTTTATACTTTTATTAGTGAAAGAGTATATAGGTATTTTTACCTAGAATTAGGCTATCCCATAGCCACATCTATTGGATGGGTATAAATAAATCGTCTCAAATTCTTTTTGTGTCGCCCTCAAAAACTCGAAGCTAATTAAGCTCTTTTCCTATACTTTTCTGTGACTCCCGGATTACCTTTTTTTAAGTAGGTTGATTCTAAGAACCTAGTTGAAAATTCATGATGATTATTTTTTATTTATTTTTTATGTTAGTTGACTCTACATATCTAATTGAAGATCCATGATGAAAACAAAAAACTTACTCATGTCAATTTGATGTAGACGAGCAAGTTATAGCCTATTTGGAGGTTAAAAATACGAGTGTCGTAATTTAGCTCAAGAAGGATCCATCTTGATAGGAAACGGACTAATGGTGAAGACATCTTGATTTATATGGTCGTCATAATTTAGTCACTGTTTATGGCTTCAAACAGACGTCTTTGCTATTTTATGAAAGTTTTTATTTTATTAATAACTTCTTCTTTAGAAGTCCGTTTTGGGTCGCCGTTTGCGGTAAATAGTTTTCTTTTAAGAGCATTTTCATTATTTTAGGTCGACTAAAGTTTGCCAAAAATAGCAAATTAGGGTTTGAGTCGGTCTATTGAGTTTTTCATCCTTTCTTGCTGCGCAAGTTATGGTTTTTCTCAAAGTCTATTTAAGAGTCTTCAAGTTTTGTTCTAGACAGTTGAATTTGATTAATAAAATAATTTTCTTAAACTTGTTCAAGTTTAATTCTGATTTTTATTTATAGTCGGGAAACTGAGGTCTGAATAATTATCTCTGTTCATAGTCGTTATTCCTAAGAATAATTCGAGGTCTGAACAAAACTATCTTTTTCTTTATTTTCAATAATATCCGTTGCATATGTTGGTTACCAGAGAAAAGTCGATTCTAGGGTTGATAAGATACCACCAAGATTAGCAATTGATCGTGGTCGTGGTCGTGGTCGAGGTCGAGGTCGAGTAGGAGTTCCAGAAGATTTGAATCTACGGAGAGAAGAATTAATAGAAGAAATCCAAGGTACGCTGCCTCGACATAACATTCGTCGTGAAGAAGACGAAGGAGAAGAATCTGATTGTGAAAATAGAATAGTCTGACGAGAAAATTCTGATCGCTTGATACGGGTTTAATTCATACATATTTACCGTATAATTTATATTTACTAGTATTTCAATTTGTACTAATAATATATTTTTATTGTTTTATTAGGTGATATATGTAAAATTAGAAGTTACAAATAAATGCGGTGAAACAGATAAAAGTATATCAAAGTATGAAACTATGGGTTATGTCCAGCTCGCCACACTGTTAAAGAATTAATGGTTCAAAAGGCAACAGCGTCACGAAAATTCGGACAAATCAGACTCTGGACACAAAGAAAGGAGTCGGAGTATTTGATTGCTGTTCCGTTTGGCAAGTCTAGGGAGACGTGAGATATTTTAGTGAGGTGATGATGTGGCTTATGCGTCAATTTTCTTTTTTGGAGCATCCTCAAGGGAACATAAATGAACAATTAAACACAAAAGTATCGTAGAAAGAATAAACAGTGAAAGGTGGCGTTGGGTGCTTAAAATGAATTAAAATTAAGGTGAGACAAAGTCTGCAAAGACAGACAACAAAAAAAAAGAAAAAAAAAAGAGAATTATGAGGTTGGAAAGAGGAAACACGTGATAAGATAGTTGACGTGGCTGTACAAAGCGGGGCTTTTGGTTTGAGGAGATGAGTATAAAAAGAAAAGACACTTTGTCTCTGGAGGGAGGAGGACGGCTGTTGGGAGCTAAGTCTAGGGTTTGTTTTTTGAGGGTTGGTGGTAGGGTGCGTCGGTGGAGAGTGGGAGGTGAAGGAAAGGCTAAGAGCAATTATAATGGTGCGATCAAAAGCCGGATCAAAGATGTTTTTTGATCTTTAGTCGATAAAACGGTATTATAACCGTAAGATTAAAGAATACGTTTAATCGAGGAAATTTACCGTACGGGATTAAAAATAATCGCTCATCGACGATTAAAAATTATGATCAAACGAGGCAGTAGAAGATCGTTTGCACAGAAGCGGTGTACCAGCATTTCGTTCAAAAACATGGGCATAGAGCTGGTAGTTCGCCAGACGCAGCGGTATGTTGACGCTTCGCCTGCTGAGACGAGAAGCTAGAGTGCCGCTTACACCCAAGCGCAACACCAGAGTTTCGCTCATTGTGAGCGATAACTTAATATACCGTTTGTCTTCGTGCGGAACTGCACAGCTTCGCTTGTGTCCGAGCGAGGTCATAGTATGTCGCCCCGTCCCAGGCGTTACTCCAGCTGCTCGCCTAGATCAATATTATCGTTGGATTATGTTTACTGTTAATATGTTACCGTTGATTTAATCGTTGACGTTGTACAACGACTATATTTTTACACTATATATGGAATACTAAACCAATGTCATTTTACTAAACTCATTCATTGTTATTGTATTTGAAATTTCTAAAGTTCCTCACAATTTAATAAGTTTGCGAATCAATTAGGATTATGGCGCCATCAAAACTCCGAGGTCCAAATTTTTCTACATTTGAAGATGTTACGATGTGTACAATTCATTTGTCAATTTCTCAAGATTATAGCATTGGTACCGATCAATCTAAAGAAAAATTATGGTCTCGTATATTATATCGGATGAAAGAAGCAATACCTTCGATGCCACCACGTAGTTGGACCTCCCTTCAGAAACGATTTCAAATTATAAGTAAAGATGTAGCACTTATGTCTGCAAAGGAGGCTGAAGTAGAAAGGGAACATCATATCGGATGGAGCCCCGAAAATAAGGTAACTACTCATTTAATTTTGTTGATTACATTAATCTTTCAAATTGTATATCCTTTAATAAATTGAATTGAAAAACTAGATTGCAGAAGTAAAAAGGCTTTTCAATGAAGCTACTGGGAGAAGTTTTAAGCATGAAGATTGCTACACAGTTATGTTAGATAATATTAAATATTCCAGACGGTCGACAGTTGTTTTCGATTCATCACAAGCTGAGTCTGATTACGACAACGTTGGGGACAACCAAGAAACACAGGACTTAAGCCTAGATGGTTCCAGTGCCTATGAAGACCTTGGAGATATCCCTAACACATTAATCTGTCCAATGGGGAAAAAAAAGGCCAAACGACAGAAGACAAAAGGGAAAGCAAAATTTACTGAACAACAGGAAATGATGCAAAATATTTATAGAGAGCAACAAAACTTCAACGCCAAATATACAGAACAAAGAGATATGAAGATGGCACAGAGAGAAGCTGAGTTTGCAGCAAAACTAGCTGATTCAAATGCAAAGTTTGCAGCAAAACAAGCTGATTCAAATGCAAGGTTTGCGGCAAAACAAGCTAGGAAAGAAGCATAAGAGGAGTTTCGTATAATGACGATGGATATCTCTGTAATGGATGATGTATCAAGACAATACTTCGAAGTTAGGAAGGCAGAAATTTGGAAGAAAACTTTAAACCAATCATAGAGGCCATTCCTATTTAGCATTGTCATATTAAGTTTGAACTTTTATGAATTTATTTAGTTATTTTCAGTTTATTTTTAATCAATAAATTGTTATGTTTTTAATGTGTCCTAATTTAGTTATAAATTTAAATTTCTTTTGTTTTTTAAAATTAATTTAAATAATCAAACTTCAACTCAAAAGAACGTTGTCATATAACAAGACCTTAAATAAGTAAAGATAAGATCACTCTCGCTAGAATCACGGGTACACTTACACGAGATTTACCCCCAAAACCTATATAGAGGATTTACAAAATTTCACTCTTCTCCAAGAGATGACCATATGTGTTCGATCAAGTCATTTTGCAAACGAACCCCAGTCTCTTTATCGAATATTGCACGTCTACGTTGGTCCTTTATCATTCTCGAAGGTTCAACAGTGTTGTGCCTATAAATATTTAATGGTGCACCGTGGCTGCGTTGCTCATACTCATGCGTCCAATCACCGGGTAAACGTTCATCCTCCACTATCATATTATGTAGAATGATGACAGTTTTCATTATATATGCTAACACGTATGGATTCCACATTCGTGCTGGTTGTTTGATGATTGCAAATTTATTTTGCAACACCCCGAAGCAGCGTTCTACATCTTTTCGACAACCTTCCTGCATAGCAGAAAATTTCTGTTTCTTTTGGGAATCTGGATGTTTAATCGTAGTCACAATAGGTGTTGTCTCTGGTATATTCCATCACTCAGATAATACCCCATATTGTATCAATTTCTGTTAATTGAAAATTTTACTGCCGGTGTTTTACCGTTGATAAGCTTTTTGAAGATATACGAACGGTTCATCACATTGATATCATTGTTAGAACCCGGCATACCAAAAAATGCATGCCAAAACCAAAGATCATACGACACCACTTCCTCCAGGATAATACTTTCGCTACCCTTGTACGCGGTATAAGCACCGGATTCAGCCGATGGGCATTCGTCCTATTTCCAGTGCATGCAATCAACACTACCAAGCATCCCTGGAAATCCCCTTTTTTGGTTATCAGCAAGAAGGAGTTCAACATCACGCTTAGTTGGTGTGCGCAAATATTCATCCGCGTACAATTGGACTATAACCATGCAAAACCTATGAGTTACTTCCAAAATTGTGGTTTCCCCAATACGTAAATACTCATCAATTGCATCTGCCGCACATCCGTAAGCTAACATTCGAATTTCTGCAGTAATTTTTTGGTGAGGGGTTAATCCAAGAACACCACATGCATCTCTTTTTGAACAAAATAACTATTTACCGCCACAACATCACCCAAAATACGGTTGAATAATTCTCGACGCATTCTAAATCTTTTACGAAATACATTTGGCGGAAACGTCGGGTTTCTGCAAAAGTAATCTCTCCAAAGAATTTTGGCACCGGCATCACGTTGTCTTGGTATTTTTATACGTGTATGTGGACAGTTCATATTTGAAACCATTAATCCAGCAGTGACTGCTAGGTTATTATAGTTCAATGCAAGTGAACTTTCGTCTGATGAGTAATAACTACTGTTATCATCATCGCCTAATGAAGAAGAAGAAGAAGAAGTATGAGGAGGAATAATAGAAGATGAACCATAGTTGTGAATGTTATTCAGAGAGTTTTCCTTTTTTTTGATGCAAAATGTTTTGTAGGAGATGATGATATTTTTGGTTTGTATTCAAGGAGAATCCTGTGAGTTAATTTATAGGAAGCTTCAAATATGATTTTGAATATTGATATGACAATACACGGTCACCATTTCAATGCAAAATCAGCATTGTACATTGTCAGAGATATTAATTGTAGGTTGACAAGCCAATGAAAGGAATTGACAATACATGGTCACCATTTTAAATGCAAAAATCAGCGTTGTACATTGTCAGAGATATTAATTGTAGGTTGACAAGCCAATGAAAGGAATTGACAATACACGGTCACCATTTCAATTCAAAAATCAGCGTTGTACATTGTCAGAGATATTAATTGTAGGTTGACAAGCCAATGAAAGGAATTGACAATACACGGTCACTATTTCAATGCAAAAATCAGCAGCACAATGAAAGGAAAAAATGTCAAAATTTTGAATATAGATATGACAAAGTAATTGGAAATATTGCCTTTCAACTAAAAATTCAAATATGATGTGGCAATACCAAATGACATAAACGACAAAGTTAAAAAAATCAGAGTTTTGCTTTGACACTACAAAACAGAAAAAGTTTCAAAAGTAATTTGAAAAGACAATTCATATTTGAAAAAACAAATCTTCAATCGGAGTTGGATCTTGGTGGGATAAACGGAGGAAAAGATGGTCTGACATTATGCATAAGAAATTCTCAAACTACCGATTAGAATATGGATTTCTTAATTTTCTTATAAATCATTTCATTGAATCGAAAATGCATACATTAAAAAAGGAATACATTAAAGGAAATGAAATATAATAAATCAGTAGATTACACTTAAACACTTAAGTATACCTATTGTGAAACCTTAAGCATTGGCTTGTAGGACGACGGGGACGACGTTCTTCACTTCCTGGGAGAATAATCAACATAAAAGGATTGTATTCTTCCATCACCCTTAGGATCTCGAAATGAGGTTTGTACATGAAATCTGAATGTTTCCATCTTGTCCATTCCTCCAGAGATCTGGCAACAACTTCCTCATCAGTTTCATTCCTAATTCTTCTTTCATTCACCTTAGCGGTTAAAGAAGAAAATTCTAGTACTTCCTTTGTGATTTGCACATCTCGACAGAAAAGGCATGTTCTGTTCCGGTTGTTGGGATTACCGGTTTCGTTACAAAAGTTAGCGTGTGTATGTTCTAACCATTGCATGTTCATTGAACCACTCATCCGACGTTCATGACCCCTTGCTGGATAATGTAATACTATGTTTCGACATATGGATAAATCTTCTTCTAGGGTAAAATTCTCTGCATTAAGCCTAAAATTTTCGTAACCTGACATTACATGAAAACAAGAGATTAGAAATTTTATCCAAAATGTAAAATATGTGGATTTGAAATGAGAATGATAAATATAAATTCATCTATTTATAAGTGTATCAGAATACAAATTATAGTCGTTGATAAACGGTAACAATTCAGAACGGTAAGAAAACGGTAACAAAATTGAAAATCCAAACTTTTTGAATAATCTGAACATTTTGTACTTGGTCACCAATGAAAGGAATTGACAATACACGGTCACCATTTCAATGCAAAAATCAGCAGCATAATGAAAGGAAAAAATGTCATAATTTCGAATATAGATATGACAAAGTAATTGGAAATATTGTCGTTCAACTAACAATTCAAATATGATGTTACAATACCAAATGACATAAACGACAAAGTTAAAAAAAAAAACAGAGTTTTCAATTTAACACTACAAAATAGAAATAGTTTCAAAAATAATTTGAAAAAACAGTTTGTATTTGAAAAAACTAATCTTCAATCGGAGTTGGATCTTGGTGGGATAAACGGTGGCAAAGATGGTATGACATTATGCATATTTGATCCAATTGTTGATGAAGATCCCTGAGCCATTGTCAGAGACATTGGTGGTGGCATATTCTGAGCATATGTGGCAAACCCAAGTGGTTGTTGTTGACGAAAATGGGTAATCTGTCTGTTCAACAAGGAATTCTCATTTCGGAGGTTGTTAATTTCAACGTCTTTGCCAATCAAATACTCCATCCGATCCTTAGTTTCAGCTAACGTAAAATCACGCAACTCTTGCGTAAAATCAGACAACTCTTGAACTAAATCATAAGCCGCGACCTGGGATGAAAAAAAATAGTTTAACTATTGAAAAAAATTTATAATCTGTATTCAAATTTACAAGGCTTTGTTGAATATTTACGTATGGTAGTTGTTGTGGGGGAGGAATGGGTACATGTTCACGACAACGTGGGATGTTGTGTTTGATACGGTCACCAGCATAGCCGTACGTTTCAACCTCCCAATCAACTTTCGTGACATATTTGTAAAGGTTGGTAACATGTCGCCAATATTCATAATACAAATCGTAGGAAGCGACACGTACATATTCACTAGCATTGACCTGACAGTTTACTTTCATGTCCTCAATCTCGTCATCGGTGGAGTTGGAAATGCTACTAGGGGGTTTGCAGGAACACCCCACGTTGGGTTGTTCTGCCTCCAACAACGATCTCCGAGATACATGTTATGCTTTATCCAAGAAATGTACAATAAATAAATACCTATCAGATAACCAAAATAAAATTGAAAAAAAATAACGCAATATGACAAAATTAATTAAAAACTCACGGTGTCTATCCAAGTGAATGTAACCCTTTTCCCAGAGAGCTCTATATCTTTGCTTCCAATTTATGTTGGCAGATAGTTAACTGCATTTAACCATGGTTGCCATGTCACAGAGTCTACGGACAACTGGTTCAATTCAGTCATTGACCGAACAATGTCAATACCCTTCCTCCGGATACACAACCACCTACGACATCTAGGCCATTCATTTTCACTTTCAGCCGAAGGGTTATTTGGATGACAAATGCCCAGATATTTGTACCCCCAAAACTACAATATCAATATAACCATTGGAATAAACAACTTAGCAACAAAATTTTATTTAAAAGAATTATGAATAACAATAAATAATTTACCTCCAAATTTTGGAAGGGTCCGGACACTGACTTTTGTCCCCTAGCAGCTGCGGCGAGACCTGAATACAATTTAGAAATTGCAGGAGCACCCCAATCGTACTATTCAACTGCATTTAGATCCTAAAATGCAGCTAACCATCCAACATCAATATAGGTTTTTGCATTTGGAAAGAAGAACTGCCCCAGAACATACATAGAGAAGGCTCTCTCCACTCTATCAGCAAGCCTACTATCATCGTTAGACGCAGTCAAAGTATCTTCATCAAAATATATGGTCAAAATTTTTACAGTTATTGCATCTGAAACCCACTGTTGCGTAACCCCTTCTATTTTATACACCGCATTATCTTTGAGTTCAGGAAATATATGCTCTCGGACATATTCAAATTTAAACTTCTCTGGGTCATACGGAACAGATCTTCCAACACCAATACTAAGGCCGGTCAACATTACCCAATCAAGGGGAGTGAACCCAAGCTCCCCAAACGAGAAGTAGAACGTGTTTGTCGTATCCCAAAACTGCTCAACAATACAATCAATAAGAGCATGGGATGAATCTACTTCAGGTAGTCACAGTAATCGGCCCCATCCTCCCCTTTCAATTATATATTTGACCCTAGACGAAAGTTTAATAATACCTCGGTATGTCTGAAGGACGGATTTGAGAGAACCACGATGGGCAAACCTGAAATTGGCGTCGGTTGAATATGTAATATTGGTCGACACGTGCTCCTCAATATCTTCCACAACGGTATAGTGTCCCAACCCGGGGACATCTACCGTTTCTGGTCCCATACAGCCAGGTTCTGAATCCTTGACGATTTTAGCCTTCTTGGCCTTCTTCTTTTTGCCAACCCATCTGGACGTCAAACTGCTCGACATATGGCCAAACAATTCATAGAACATTGTCAAATCAAGAGTAAATCATCACAATGCATAAAGATAAAAATCAAGTAATCAACAAATCAATTAAAATTATTTTAACACCGGATAAACACAAAAGTAATTATCTAATTACATAATCATATGTACCAAGCAATAAAAATCAAACATTCTAAAACTAAATTCATCATTAACAAAATACAACAATCTCAATGCACCAATTATACCCAATATCATAAAAATTACCCTATTGCAAATCCTTCCTTACACATATATTTTTAAATTTAATCAAAATAAATTCCCAATTTTTCTAGACAACCTACTCAATTCAACAAAAAATTAACCACAACCCCACTAAAATTAAACAATAACTTCATCAATTATATCTTCAATTTAACAAATATCAACAAAATTTTATACCCAATTTATAGCATTCATAAACCCTAAATATTTTCCCAATTCCATAGTTACAACCTAATAATCACAATTCGATTATCAATTTATAACATGATAATTACATGGTAAATCATACAACATTTAGAACCAATTTAACTACAAAATCATCAAAATAATTTATAAAACAAAATTAATTTATACTAATTTTTTTGTTAAAAGATACCTTGATTGCGCTTGGAAAAACCTTGAGCGAAGTATGAAGATATGATACGGGACTTTGGGTTCTCGTTTATTGAATTAGGGATGAGAAAATGGGGATTGTTGAGGACCACCTTGCGGCTACAGGAGGAGGAAGAACTGAAAAATGTGCGGCTACAGGAGAGGAAGAAGAGAAAAATTAGGTTTTAACGGTCATAAAAGGGAAGCGAGCTCCCAGTACCTCGCCTATAAACACCAAGCGAAATGCTGCTGTACCGCCCGTAAAATTCCATCACACGCTCTTTCCGCCCGCGTAAAATTTTCTCAGACGAAGTGTTGGAGTTTCGTTTGGCCAGGCGAAATGCTGGAATTTCGTTTGTGGTTTGGGCGAAAAGCTGGGATTTCGTTTGGTTCAGGCGGTACACTATCATCTCGTCTGTAGCAAGCGAAGTTGCAGTATCCCATCCGTCTTCTCAAGCGTAGCGCTAACACTTCGCTTAACCTTATGCGCAACACTATAATCTCGCTTGACTATCCATGGTTGTTCTTGCAGCGGAGTAAAGATCAAATTTTTTGATTTAGTCTTTGAGGGTAATCGCACGACTGTGGATGCCCTAAGGGAAGAGTAGGTGGAGAAGGAAGACCTAGCCTAGGGAGAGAAATATTTTTGGCATGCGGAAAGAGAAGAAGACAAAAAAGGTTTTTTTTCGTGAATACTCTTTTTCTTTTCGCTGACGACGGGAGAAAGTACATGAGATTTTTCTGGTGAATACAAATCAAAAAGGGTTCAATCTTTTCCTTCTTTATTCTTCTTAATTATTTTTATGGGTTTTGAGAAACCCAACTCCATGTTCTAATTGATTTGTAGCTAGGTTTATGTTGAAACCACTTAAAGTTTTAGATCAATTAAATTGAATTATTTGATACAGACTATTTTGATTTGAATAGATTAGTGTCATAATTTTATTTATTGATTTAATGAAAAAATAGTTGTTGCTTTACCGGTTCTGTACAATACAGTAACTTATGCGCAGAATTAATAGGATATCAAATTTGTTTGTCTACTTATTTGATATTTCATGCTTGGGTTAAATCCTTGATGGGGTATGCTTAGAAGAGCCAGATATTATTTGTGAACCTATAATTAGTTTCGTATTATTTTCTCGCTAACGCAATTAGATGGTGTATGCATGAGACTTAGAGCTTTTGATGCTCCATGCTTAAGGTGTCCCAGTGATATTTGCGACTCTAATACATATAATAGGTGATGTCGATAGAACGAACAATAGGTGAATATTCAGGAGTTATGTTTCACTTCAGTAATTAAATAGAAATAGTGGTGGATACTGAAAACCCTGGTTACTGTTTCTTTCATTTGATTTATTTTTATTAGTTTAGTTTGTTTTATTATTTTATTCATAAATCTAAAATTCCAAAAATATTATTCTCGATTAGTTAATTGAGATACTGATTGCAGTATTTTCCCGCTCCCTGTGGGTTCGACCCGTACTTGTCGTTGTCTACTATTTAGACGTCGTGCGATTGCGGTTATTTACCTAGGGTATTCTAAAATCCTATCAATTTTTTGGCGCCGCTGCCGGGGAGCGTATGTGGAATATTGTAATTAGTATTTTTGATTTTCTAATCGTAGTTTAGGTTTTATTTTTATTTTTGTATATACTATTATTTTTATTTATTTTATTATTTTAAGTTCTATTTGACTCGTTTTATGTTTTAGTATCTCTTTTCAGGTACTTTTCCGAGGATGATGACTCCTTCTCAGGAGACGTCATCAAAGATGACACTTCGGGAATATATGGATTGGTCACGGCATGAGGAAGTTTTTGCTTCACCTCTGGCAAGTGAAGAACCACCTCTAATATTATATGAGAAGTATTATAAACACAGACCGTCTAGTTTGGAACAAAGATTGAGAGTTTTGGAATGCCAGAAATTATTTGCTGATGATGATCAGTCTTGTAGTGACTCTCTGTTCCATAAAGACTATGTAGATGACCCTGTGGATGATTGTGTAGATGATTTGCCTAATTCCATAGATGAATCTATCTCACAAGATCATTCACCTGACTTGGAGGTTGTTTCTAGACCTCTAGACTTCCAAAAGTTACCTAATTTAGGTTTAGAATTGTGTGCTTCTCAAGTTTTATTGGATCACTTTGCATCCAAATACCCAGAGGACTTGCCTATTCCTGACATTGTGCATGAACCAATTGATATTTCCCCAATCCCAATTTTATCCCCATATTATGTTCTTTACGCACTTCCAAGTGTAGTAAAAACTTGGTTTGGGGGTAATCCTCTATTTTTGATAGTTTCAGTGTCTTAGTGTCGCCATAATATAAGTGTGAAACTGTCATTTGTATATATCGTATTTTGGGTTGATCCCCAAATTTTCAGGTTATTAGTGTATGGGGATTCTTTCTGTACATATCCAGTAGGTAGATTTTTATTTTCTTGCTTTTATTTTCTTTTTAGGATTTTTATTTATTTTTATTTTTGTTGTTCTTTGTTATTACTATCATTTGATGTGTGTTACAAAGAATATTGTTTTTCTTCCGTCAATCAGGTGAGACGTTCCAATCCCTTCACTTTAATTTACATTTGTTTCTCTTATTTATATTTATTGCGTACCATTCTAGGTTGCACGGTTTGAAACATTGAGGACAATGTTAAATTTAGGTTTGGGGGTAGAGTTTCTGAAAATTGATGCCAATAAAGAAACTCCGAAATTTAGAAACTTGTGAATTATTCAGGATGACGCTAACCATTCTAGGTAGATGGAAACATAGTTCTTATCTATACAAATTGGTGTGCCCAGCTAAATGGTCTTTTCATATCTGGATGCACTCAGGTGTTAGAAATAGCATGATAATCATTGAACAAGCATATCTCAGAATCATCCTAACCATATCACTTTCTGTTTTTATTTTTGCAATTTTATGTTTCTCTAAGTGATTTGGTGGGGCTCTAGTATTGCCATGAGGTCGTAGCTCGGATGTATTAGAATTTTAATTTTGATGGAAAAAAAAATGACACTTTGATGGTAATATGTGTGTGTTCTCCCTGTCTCCGTCGCCTAAGCAAGCGTGGAACGCAGGATCCATGGGAACTATCATGTAATATGCTGAAAAGGAACATGCGCTTAGATTCAAAAAATCTAACTATATAGTCATGAAAAAATAAAAAATAAAAAAATAAAAAAATAAAAAAAATTTATGTATATAAATAATAATAAAAATAGGAGCATCAGAGCCGGACTTTATACTAATATTTTGGGAAACACCGTTCACCTTAGTCAACATATGCACCATTCATCATTTCTATTTTCATCTTCTAATCTATCCCTGTGTTTGAATTTGATTGATTTCGAGCAATGTGAATTTTTATCCAATTTTGGATGTTCAATGATTATTTGAGTAGAGTTTTACATTCTTATATGAATTTTAGTACGCTGAGTGCAAACTCGTTTACACCAATTGGATTCATACAGGGTAATGATTTTTATAGTCGAAGAATTTAGTACGCCAACTAAATAGCATGTTTAGTGTCTATCCTCCATCGTTCACATGTACCTAAAATTTGGAGTACAGGTTTTGTGGGTAAACCTCTTGTAAACCCTCACGAGACAAAACTCGTCCACTAGGGACACCTAGGGGTTCAAAGGCTTATTACATATGCTAAATGTAGTCGTGATTCCTGCGAAAGTGAATTATGATTTTTATTTTATTTTTAGATTAGTTTTGCTCGAGGACTAGCAAAATATAAGTTTAGGGATATTTAATACGGGCTTAATTCATACATATTTATTGTCTAATTTATATTTGCTAATACTTCAATTTATACTAATAATATATTTTTATTGTTTTATTAGGTGGTATACGTAAAATCCGAAGTTAGGAATAAATGCAGCGAAATAGATAAAAGTACATGTATGAAAATCTGGGTTATGTCCAGCTCGCCACACTGTTAAAGAATTAATGGTTCAAAATGCAACATCGGCGTCACGGAAATTGAGTTGGAGTATTTGATTGCTGTTCTGTTTGGCAACTCTAGAGAGTCGTGAGATATTTTTAGGGCTGCACAGGAACCGACCGGAACCGACAAAACCGTACCCCCAAAAAACCGGACCGAGGGTACAGGGTACAGGGTACAGGTACAAAATTTAGGAACCGGGTACAAACGGGTACAAGGTACAGGTACAGCCTAAGAACCGACCTGTACCGACCCAAGGAACCGATCAATATTAACCATTGATCTTTTTATGTTGATTTAATCTCTATCGTTGAAACTGTGGCTGGAGAATACCGTATACAGTATACTTGGTGAACTTCGGTCTTTTCTTTTGTGTCATTTTTCGTCTTTGGAGAGTCTCAATTGAGACTGTGGGCTGTGGCTGTCGAGACTCGAGAGGTACGTAGAACTCCATTAACATCTTTCTCGCTCTCTCGATTTATATGCATCTTCTTTGTCTGCAACTCGGTAGTCCTATGATCCTATCAGGTTAAAATTTTGGGTTTTCACTTTTCACTGGCAGAGGGTTAGGGTTAGTTTTGTTTTCTTAAAATGATTTAAGAAATTGTATAAATGAGGATTTGTGAACTGATACATCCCCCAAAATTTGTATAAATGAGGATTTTCATAGGGTTAGGTTGACAAGTTCTCAGTCATTGCAGCTTTTACTGCCAATCCTGGTAATTTTCTGTTAGTGAATTTCATAGGGTCTTTGGGTAACTGTTATTTTGCTGTGACTTCATTTGATTTTGGGTTGACTTAGTGTGCTTAGTCTTCAAACACGCATGATAAGTAAGAGGTCCCCCATTGGTTCAATTGAGAGCTTTTCTTATTCATTCGTTTCAGTGGAGGGTCCATGATTGTTTTGTTCTTATATATTACAGCCTTGCAGGAAGCGAGGAATTTTAAGAGTTCAAACTTCAAAGCAATCAAGTGAGGAAATTCAACGATAAGAAATGGTAAGTCAGTGCACATTTGTCTTTTTGTATGTTTCAGTTTCTTATGATTGCTTGATGTATGTTTTTTTATCAATTGCCAATTCATTTCCCAAGTATCCAGTCATGTATGTCCATCCATTCAGTGATTCAGAACCTGTTTATGTTTGTTATGCAGAGTACAAGATACTCTCATATATGGCAAAGGATATATTAGCCATGCATGTGACTTCAGTTGCCTCTGAATCAGCATTTAGCACCGGAAAACGAGTGCTTAGTCCATGGAGAAGTTCCTTATCTACTAGGACGGTCGAGGCATTGCTCTGTACACAAAGTTGGTTACTAAAACCGATTGCTCTTGATCTTTTAAATGATTATATACCGGACGACAACTCTAACGTTGAGGAAGGTAATATGATTTTTTTTTCTTTTTCTTTATTAATCATCAATTCAATATTTAATATGAATTCATTTCTTAATGGATGTTGCAGAGTTATTGGGTCCCATGCCAGCCCCAGAATCTTTTGATCCTTGAAGTTCATTGGATTTATTTATATTTTGGTTATTCTTCTTTTTTGTGTTTGTGTGTTTATTTGACGTTAAAAATAACTTCTTTAAGTACCAAATTTTATTTGACGGAACAACCAAACTTTTTGTGTTTGTGTTTATTTGACGGAACTAATTATTGTATACATTTCGTAATTAGATTGAAATGGTAAAAACACTTAATTTTTTTTTTTATTTCAACAATTTATATTTAAATTTCATATATAACAAAAAAAAAAAAGGTACAGGGTACGTACCCGGAACCGGACCCGGGGTACAGGGTACACAACCGGAACCGAATCGAGGGTACGGGGTACAGGGTACAGGTACAAAACTTAGGAACCGACCCTAGGAAGGTACAGGTACAGGGTTCCATCAAGAACCGAGCCAAACCGATTTTTGTGCACCCTAGATATTTTAGTGAGGTGATGATGTGGTTTGTGCGTCAGATTTTTTTGGAGTATTCTCAAGGGACATAAATGAACAATTAAAGACAAAAGTAGTCAGAGAAAGAATAAACAGTGAAAGGTGGCGTTGGGTGCTTAAAATGAATTCAAATTAAGGTGAGACAAAGTCTGCCAAAGACAGACAACAAAGAAAAAATAAAAGAGAATTATGAGGTTTGGAAAGAGGAAACACGTGATAAGATAGTTGACGTGATTGTACAAAGTGGCGCTTCTATTCCTTTAGGTTTGGTTTGAAGAGATGAGTATAAAAAGAAAGAGACTTTGTCTCTGGAGGGGGGAGGACGGCTGTTGGGAGCTAGGTATAGGTTTTGCTTTTTGAGGGTTGGTGGTAGAGTGCGTACGGCGGAGAGTGGGAGGTGAAGGAAGGCTAAGGGAAGAGTAGGTGGAGAAGGAAGACCTAGCCTAGGGAGAGAAATATTTTTGGCAGGCGGAAAGAGAAGAAGATAGAAAAGGTTTTTTTTCCTGAATACTCTTTTCTTTTGGTTGACGACCGGAGAAAAGTATAGGAGTTTTTGGGTGGACGGCTGGTAAAGATACAAGAGATTTTTTTGGTGAATATAGATCAAAAAGGATTTAATTTTCTCCTTCTTCATTCTTCTTAATTATTTTTATGGGTTTAGAGAAACCCAACTTCATGTTCTAATTGATTTGTAGCTAGGGTTTTAACTAAATTGAATTATTTAAATAGATTAACGTCATGATTTTATTTATTGATTTAATGAAAAATTAGTTATTGCTTTACCGGTTCTGTACAATACATTAACTTACGCGCAGAATTAATTGGATATCAAATATGTTTGTCTACTTACTTGATATTTCATGCTTAGGTTAAATTTTTAGATGGGGTATGCTTAGAAGAGCCAGATATTATTTGTGAACCTATAATTAGTTTCGTATTATTTTCTCGCTAACGCAATTAGATGGTATATGCATGAGACTTAGAGCTTTTGATGCGCCATGCTTAGGGTGTCCCAGTGATATTTGCGACTCTAATACATATAATAGGTGATGTCGATAGAACGAACAATAGGTGAATATTCAGGAGTTATTTTCACTTCAGTAATTAAATAGAAATAGTGGTGGATACTGAAAACCCTGGTTACTGTTTTTCCCATTTGATTTATTGTTATTAGTTTAGTTTGTTTTATTATTTTATTCATAAATCTAAAATTTCAAAAATATTATTCTTGATTAGTTAATTGAGATATTGATTATAGTATTTTCCCACTCCCTATGGGTTCGACCCATACTTGTCGTTGTCTACTAGCTAGACGTCGTGCGATTGCGGTTATTTATAAAGGGTATTCTAAAATCCTATCATCGCTGGAAGGCAGGAATAAAAGTAGAGATTCCAGAATTTTATGGTGGTTTAGAACCAGAAGAGTTTCTGTCTTGGTTGAATACGGTTGAGGATGTCTTGGAATTTAAAGATGTTCCCGATAATAAACGGGTTTCGTTGGTAGCAACTATGTTCCGTGGGAGAGCTAACTCGTGGTGGAAACAACACAGACTAGAAAGCAGTCGTAAGGGAAAAAAAAAGCTAGTCTCATGGGAGAAGATGAAGAAACACATGAGAGTAGAATATTTTCCATATAACTATATTGGCCTGATATATCAGCAGTTGCAAAACCTACGCAAAGGAGCACGTTCTATTGATGAGTGCACCAAGAAGTTTTATCGACTACTTATTATTAACGACTTGTCAGAGTCGGATGCGTAAAAAGTCGCTCGTTATGTTGGTGGTATCCCTTAGAAATATCAGGATACACTCAACATGTTTGACTGTAATACTATTTCAGATGCACATCATAGAGCAAGGAAGATAGAGAAACAAGCGAGCGTAGAAGTTCAAATTGGGGTATTAATGTGGCAACATCTCCAACAAGTAACCGTAGTACTTCAACACCTAGCACAACTAATAAACATAATTCTGCATTGTACCAAATAAATCTCTAGTCAACAGGTTTGAAGGTCGATGTCATAAGTGTGGTGAATCCGGACACAAAAGTAGTGACTGTCACAAAGGAGAACGGGTAAATAAAGTGATGTTCGTTGAAGAAAATAATGACGATGATAACAAAACTCCGTTTGATGATTATCTTGAAGAACTTATTGATGTAGTGGTTTCTGGAGATCAAGGAGTGAACTTTATGGTGAGAAAAAGTTGCCTTACGCCGCGTCAAGAAGATGACAACCTATGGTTGTGCACCAATATATTCCAGTCAACCTGCACGATGAAAGGAAAGGTTTTTTGTCTCGTTATTGATCCTAGAAGTTGCGAGAATATGGTTGATGAAGAGGTCGTGAAACGACTCAAGCTGGAAAACAAGGTGCATCCACATTCATACAAGCTTTCTTGACTTAGGAAAGGGAATGGGGTAAAAGTAAACAAACGTTATTTGATTTATTTTTTTTCAATTGGTGAAAAATATAAATATAAAGTATGGTGTGATGTTACGAGTATTGATGCATGTCACCTGTTACTGGGTCGTCCATGGGAGTTTGATAGGAAAGTAGTATGATGGGTTTAAGAACACCTACAGTTTTTTGTGGAATAAAGTATATATAGTACTTTTACCCACTAAGGATATTGTTCTTAAACCACCTACAGCGGAAGCTATCAATCTCTTGTCGTTCAAGAAGTTTGAAGATGAGATAAAAGATACGGGTGAATTGTATGTGTTGATCGGCAAAGAAGAACATGATGAAAGTAGTATCCCCACTGCAGTTCAACCTTTAATTGAGGAATTTTTAGAAGTCTTTCCTAATGATTTGCATGATGAGTTACCTCCGCTTTGGGATATTCAACATCGTATTGATCTAATTCCTGGTTTGAGCTTGCCAAAAAAAGTGCATTACAGAATGAATCCTAAAGAGAATGAAGAACTCCGGCGTCAAGTAGAAAACTTGTTACAAAAGGGACTAATCCGACAGAGTCCATGTGAAGTATCGGCCTTGCTGATCCCAAAGAAAGATGGTACGTGAAGGATGTGTGTTGACAGTCGCGCTATCAACAAAATCATAGTCAAATACCGTTTTCCTATTCCAAGGTTGGATGACTTGTTAGATCAGTTGAGTGGAGCGAAAGTGTTTAGCAAGCTAGAGTTGAAAGACGGATACCATCAGATAAGGATTCGTGAAGGTGATGAATGGAAATCGGCTTTCGAAACTCGATAGAGTTTATATAAATGGTTGGTTATACCATTCGGTTTGAACAATGTGCCAAGTACATTCATGCGTACCATGAATCAAGTACTGAGACCTTTTATCGGTACTTTTGTGGTTGTTTATTTTGATAAAATTCTCGTTTATAGTGCTAATATGGACTTGCATGTCCGGTATCTTCGCAGAGTGCTTTCTTTGTTACGCAGGGAGAAACTATTTACAGCCATTAAGAAGTGTTCCTTCATGACGGATCAAGTTTTATTTCTCGGTTACGTTATGACCAATGATGGGATCAAAGTAGACGAGTCCAAGGTTGAAGTTGTGAAAAATTGGACTAAACCTACTACTTTGCACGAGTTAAGGAGTTTCCATGGTTTTACTTCTTTTTACCGACGTTTTATTCCCCACTTCAGTACCATTATGGCCCCAATCACTGAATGCATCAAAGGAGGGAAGTTTTCATGGTCTGACGAAGCTGTTACGACAAAACTAATTACTGCACCGCTATTAGTGCTACTAGATTTTAGAAAACCGTTTGAATTACATTGTGACACATCAAAAGTGGGGATTGGAGCTGTTTTGAGTCAAGAAGGACGTCATGTAGCTTATTTCATTGAGAAGTTGAATGGTGCTAAACTTAACAATATACCTATGATGTGGAGTTTTATGCAATAGTTCAGGATTTGAAGCATTGGCATCATTATTTTATTCATAACGAGTTCGTAATGTTTCCTGATCATGATTCGTTGAAACACGTCAATAGTAAGGAAAAACTTTCATTTAGATATGGTAAGTGGGCTGGTTATCTACCACAGTTCATGTTTGTGCTGAAACACAAGGCTGGATCGCAGAATCAAGTTGTTGATGCCTTAAGTCATAGGAGTCTGTTATTCAATACTATGAGAACCTAGGTATTGGATTTTCGATTCATATTCTGATTTTATTCTAACTGATCCATATTTCGCGGAGATTGTGGATGTTCTCAATACATGAACGAAAAGTGATTACCATTTGCATGGTGGTTTTCTCTTTAAGAGAAATCAATTATGTATTCCAAATTCAAGTCTCCGAGTGAAGATTCTCAAAGAGTTATATGACGAAGGACATATGGGCCGGGACAAAAATTTTCTACTTGTTTCGAAGGCGTACCATTGGCCTACAATGAGACGTGAGGTCGGAATATTTGTTGATAGATGTCGAATCTGTCAAATATCAAAGGCAAAAGTGTCTAATGCAGGTTTGTATATGCCGTTGAAAGTACCAATTCATCATTGAAAAGATTTGAGTATGGCTTTCATATTGGGTTTACCAAGAACTCAACGGGGTAATGATTCAATATTTGTAGTGGTTGACCGTTTTTCTAAAATGGCACACTTTATTGCTTGCAAGAAGACTACTAATGCGTTAAAGGTGTTGAATTATTCTTCCGATAAATATTTCGTCTACATATATTGCCAAGTACCATTGTATCTGATCGAGACACAAGATTTCTGAGTTATTTTTGGAACACTTTTTGGAAGTTAGCTAACACAAGGCTTAATTTCAGTAGTACATATCATCCTCAGAGTGATGGACAAACAGAAGTAGTGAATCGTTCATTGGTTGATATACTGCGATGTCTGGTTGGAGAAAATCTGAAGAGTTGAGATCAGAAACTTTGTCAAGCTGAGTTTGCGTTTAATCGATCTCCAAACCGTAGTCTGGGAATGAGTCCTTTTGAGGAAGTGTATGGATACAACCCACGATTACCAGTAGATTTAGCACCTGTTCTTATTTGAAGAGAATTGAAGCTCGAGATGAAGAGCGTATCCAATAGTTTCAATAGATTTACAATTTGGCTGAAGAACGGTTACTTTCGGCTAATGAGAAGTATAAGCAGGCAACAAATATGAAGCGCAGAGATGTAAAATTTTGAAGTAGGATATTTTGTGTGGGCACTATTAACAAAGGATCGTTTCTTTGTGGGTGAGAATAACAAACTAAAGGCACGAAAGACTGGTCCAGTTGAAATTATTGCTAAGATTAATCCAAATGCCTATAAGTTGAAGCTTCCTAGCCATATCCATAATTATGATGTTTTTAATGTCAAACCCTTGGTGTCGTATCATGGAGATAATTTATATGACGAAGATCAGCGAAATTCAAGGGCGAATTTCTCTCAACCCCGGGAGAATGATGCAGAAGAGCAAGCTATAGCCTATTAGGAGGCTCAAAACCCGAGTGTCGTAATTTAGCTCAAGAGTGGTCAATTTTGATCGGAAACGGGCCAACGATCAAGACATCTTGATCCATATGGTCGCCATAATTTAGCTAAATTCCATCATTTAGGGCTTCAAACAGGTGTTTTTGCTATTTTAGGAAAGTTTTTGTTTTATTAATAACTTTTTCATTAGGATTCCGTTTGGGTCGCCGTTTGCGCAAATAGTTTTATTTTAAGATTGCTTTCATTATTTTAGGTCGACCAAAATTTGCCAAAAATAGCAAATTAGGGTTTGAGTCGGTTTATTTGGTTTTTCTTGCTATGCAAATTATGGCTTTCCTCAAAGTCTATTTAAGAGTCTTCAAGTTATTGTTCTAGACAGTTGAATTTAATTAATAAGATTATTTTTTTAATTTTATTCAAATTTAATTCTCATTTTTATTTATAGTTAGGAAACCGAAATCTAATTAATTATTTTTGTTTATAGTCGTTATTCCTAAAAATAATTCGAGGTTAATAGAACTATTTTGTTCTTCCTTTTTAATAATATCGACTGCATCATAATTAATAGTGATTCAATGTCATTAATCTTAAGCAACAAAAATCAATTGTCATCTGAGAACAAGTATACATACATAACCAAGTCCAACAAGAATGGTTTACGGTATTGTAGTTAATTCCCTTGTACTATATAGTTGTGGAGAAGCATATTTCATGTCTAGGTAATTAAATTAAAAAATGGCAGAATCTTTATATTATCGATCATTAAGATCATTATTTAATGTCCTCCAACTTTTCTGATTTTTTTAAAAGTGTAATCCCATTGGACATCTATTCCATTGGATATCTTAGTTACATGGATCTTAAGTCTAACATTCTCCTAGTATTATTCATAGGTATACTTGATTGAAGTCAAACCCAACTCATTACTAATACCGAAAGAAAAACGAAAAAATAGAAGATGCTGAGGGGGAAGAGAGAATAAAGGGAGACACAGAATTTCTTTGGGCACTGACAAACTAATTTTACTTTCCTGATATGTATTCGAATTAAATATTATCGTTGATTGAAAATTAAATAGTAATAACTAAAAAGATACTAATAAAAAGATCTTTCAAGAATTTAGACGAACTAGGATGAAACAAATGTGCATCCTAGTTAAGAAAGGGTGTACAAGGTCACACTCCTAGATATGTGTCATGTTTGGTGTAATCCATCCTAAGAGTTTCTACAATGGAATATGTGTGAAAAAAAGTCAAAATCTACGTAAGATACACAACCATATTTATAAAAAATTATCTTCAATCCATTGATGTGAGGATGATATAGTAAAAATAAATTAATTAGACATCCTCTAGGTGAACTTCTAGTTTTAAAGATTCACTTAGAGAATGTCTTCCCATCCTAATTACCATTTTATCAATAAAACTACCTAATAATAAAAATAAAGAATATATTTATCAATAAATAAATGGTACATAATATATAAAAGTTACAAAAACTTATGGGTTGGAGATTAAAATATTATACTTTTTATATCTAGGAATTTATTTCCTAACACAGTAAATAAATTTTTAAGAGGAGATTTATAAGGTGATGTCACATGTGAAACAACCATATTGACCATTGAAAAAGCTCTAGACACCTACTGTATATTTACTAATTGATATTTAAATTTTCTAACCAATTAATATTTAAATTTGATATTATTTTTTATTTTACACAATTACAATTAATATTTATTTTATTAAAATAAATTAAAATATTCAAACATATAAGTGGAAGTGGTTCTAACTTCCAACTTTAAATTTGGTCAATGGTCGTTTATTTCCGTTTTTTTTATTTATTATTAACTAATGAGGTATTTTTCGTTGGTCATAAAAAGACAAAATATTCTAATTATGATATAATAGAAATAACCTCCAACATCATTAATACAACTATATATATATATATTTAAGGATAACATTGTATATTAAAAATATTTTTATATATTTATAAAAAATTTATGGTTTAAAAATAAGTTTAAAGATTTCAGACTTCTATATCTTTTAGAATACAAATTGGTTTTTTATATATATTTGGAAAGCTCTTTAAACTATCTACGTATTTAGTACAAATATACATATTTAATTTTATCTTTAAATAAAAGATTTCATTGTTTTTATATTTTATGTTATTAAAGGAATTTAATACAGACATGTACATCATCCATGTGTTTTCACTAGTCCTCATAACCTAAAATATATTTTCTCATATCTCATTTTATTTCTTATACGTAGTAAACGTAGCCTTTTTCAACACAACAAATCTTATTCTCTTTGACCACCTAAATCCTTTTAATTGATTACTTTGACCTGGGTTCTCACACCTAATGACACGAGATGCATGTAAAATTTCTACTGCACTGAAACTGTTATTCCAAGATAATCAACTTGCTCTTTCTCCAATATCTGTCTAGAGGTGCACAGGAATCGATCGAAATCGACGGATCGGACCGGAACCGACGGAACCAAATCGGAACCGGATCGGAACCGAGGAGCTCGGGACAGGTACAGGGTACAAAAAAAGAGAACCGAGTATACCCAGGTACCAGGTATAGGTTCTACCTAGGAACCGACCGGAACCGAACCGAAGGTACCGAATTTTTCTAACCGTTGATTAGATATTAGAATTTCAATCTCATCCGTCTGTTTCTAAGTTAGGTTACTCTAACTCGATCGAAAGAAGCAGAACACATTTCCTCTGTCTATTATCTGTGTGTGAGAGAAGAAGAAGACATTTTCAATGAGAGTGGTAGTACATACTTGGGAGTCTTCCCTGGTAAAATATTTTTTAAAACCCTCGCTGTTTCTTCCTCTCAAAAACTCTTCTCGCTCTTCTCTCAGCCGTTTTTCAGCACCTATTAGACAAACTATAAAAACAATTAAAGAAATAGTTGGGGATCATTCTGATGCTGATATTTATTCTATGCTTAAAGAAACTAACATGGATCCTAATGAAACTACACAAAAATTGTTATATCAAGGTAAACCGATTTCTATATCCCTTTACTAGTTTTGATTTTGACAAGTTTTGCATGGTTTTGATTTTGAGAGGGTTTTTCTTTTTGTCCCCTAGAAATTAAAAATTTTGGTTTGGGTAATTTTTTGACCTAAAAACTTTATTTTTGACCTAGATAGTGCATGTTAGTGTTAGCTTTTGAAAACCCATGTTGGTAGAAGTTGTACAAAGGGTGATGCTATGCTGTAACTTTGGGGAAATTAGAGTTTAGCTGAATGTGTTTATATTATGCCCTACAAGTTAGTTTGATAGATTGTAAAGTGTGGGTGTTAGCTATTTTAGTGATCATGGTTGTTTTTTGACCTAGTTTGGATTATGAGAGTCTTCAGTGGGAGTATGTAAAGGGGAAAAGGTCTATAGGGTTTAATGGGTTTTTTTTATGGATTACATAACGTTTAGGTAAAGTCAGTGGGGGTTGATTTTTTGAGGCATATTCTCAGCAGTCGTTACCTACTGACTTTCATGAACTCTACTACTATACTAGCGTAAGAGGTGGATTCCCCCCACAAATAATAGAAATCGCTCGTGGGCTTATGGCATACACTTTTATTTTTGTGTTTATTTGACATGTGATAGCTCGAGGGTTCCTTGTCTTCGGTTCTTTTGTTCTACGACAGATGTTCAAGGATCTCCTTTAAGTCCTCACTATATTTTTTATGCCCGGTTGTGTTTCTTTTTCTATTTTTTGATGAATGTGCATCCCAGGTATTTTAAACAGTTTTTATCTTCATGTGCTGAACCCATCTTAATTAGGTATACCTCATGGAAATTTTCTTTGTAGAACAATTTTTGCTTGTTTCTATTGCTTTCGTCTTCACTGATTTTAAATTTATCATATGCTGCGCAGATCCATTTCATGAAGTTAGGAGGAGAAGAGACAAGAAGAAAGAGGTATGCATTGTTGAATTATTGTTGTTTTCTCGTTCCAGATGTGCTTGATTCGTCTTTAATAGTCATACGATGTGGTTAAGTGTGTGTTTATTATGTAAGTCTATTGTATAAATGAAATATAAGTTACTTGATCAAGTATTTAATGGTCCTCAAAAACAGTAACTTGAATATTCTATTTTATGTTCCCCTAAGTATAAACTGTTCAAAGTTATGTCACTTTTTATTACTTTATCATTAGAGCCATCCTTGTCAACTTAGGGGTTGAATAAATAGGAAGATAATAGAAAAATAGATGTCCACCAGCACAACTTATTCATATTGAAATCGAACATGCCATTTATACACATTCAATGGTAAGCTCAACTATTTGATTGATAAATCCCTAACTACAAATTTTCGTCTATGGTCACTTTATAATGTTGAATTTAGTCATATTACTTATTCCTAATCTTTCTTTTATCAAAGAACTCCTGTTGTAAAAATATATTTGTGTTTAAAAATAGTTTACTTTGTACAAGAAAATAAACATTTGAATATAAATTAAAACCCATTTGATATCATAATACAGGTTTCAGGCGTTCTGCAGAGCTAAGAAAAGAGCCTGAGCATAAAGTGCTAGCGACAAGACCTCAACCACATACAAATCGCAATTCTTGAAGAGGGGGATACAATCATAATGGTCAATTTGGTAATGCAGAATGAGTACAAAACTAAATTACACTCTAAAATTTCATTCGTTATCGCGCTTGTTTAGTTTGATGTTCACTTGCTTCTTCACATGTTCCTTTTGCGGTTCCTGTTCTTGCATACAATTATGTTACATTTATCCTACACAATTTGTTAATGAATATTGTAAAACAGAATGTTTTCTTCATCCTTCGTATTGTTGACCTAATGGAAAGGGGGTCACTGATTTTATACCCGCCTCTCAGATTTTCATGAGCTTTAAGATGCATTTGAACATGCCACCTGATTGTTACTCCATCACAGTTGTTCTGTATTATCTTACTAGTTTGTCACTGATTGTTTACCCTGTTTTCATATCATTCACCCTAAAATACCTTTGGTTGTACAACTTGAAGCTACCCAACTTGATGTTATCCAAAGTGCTCTTTGTGTATAATATGGTGTATTTACATAAGGAATATTGTCTTAGGCATAAGGAATATTGACACACAATCTTGGTTACTGGTGTCTTTACTGATCGACTGAATCTGACTAGATGCAGGAACCAGTCGAGAGTTTCGTATTGTCAGAGATAACATATTACCATGATTTAAGACATGCAAATTTATGCAGTTTGACATTATGATATAGTTGTATAGAGGCTTTAATAAGTTATTGTCAGTCCATGTACCCAGCATAACTTAGTTAGCTTTTTTGTTCAACTGGTTTTTGAATTCAGAGCTTTTCAATTTTAGATTAAAAAAAAACAGGTGCAGGACCGGAACCGAACCGAGAAGACGGGTACGGTTCCAGAACCGAACCGAGAATATAGGGTACAGGATATAGATACACGGATAGAGAACCGACCATAGGAGGGTACAGGTACTCGGTTCTGCCAAGAACCGAGCCGAACCGACCTTTGTGCACCCCTATATATGTCTATATATTTTTATTCCACTATCACTAGTTGTGTGTAGAAAAAATTATCAATGGAGCATAAGATACTATCAATTCAGATTCTCAAAATCATCAATATGTTAATCGCATGTTGACACACTTGTTATGATTATAAAATAGCTAACAATTAACTAGTTAATTGGCTTTTAACATCCACCTACGCATAGAATTAAATAGAAAACCATAAATAATTTCCATGGTCAATTAAATATTAATTTAGATCTAATATTAATACCATTATATAGATCCCAAAAAATTATATAAAATTGACTAGTAAAACAGATTATTCGGATACTGGATGCAGAAAATATGATACTCAAAAATTAAGGATATTAAACCACAGTTTGACAACGATGATCAAACTAGGGTCAACAAACATTGACCATCGCTGTCAAACCGTGGCTCAATATCTTTAATTTTCGGGTATTGTATTTTCTGCGTCCAATACCCGAATGACATGTTCTGCTAGTTGATTTCACGTAATTTTTCAAGATCTGTAATATCATATCCAAATTTATATTTATTAATATCTATATTTGGTGTTCAAATTAAATTAGTTAAGTTATTACTCCTCATAATTATCACTTTACCGATTAATAGTTGTTCACCTGCTTGAGGGTCCTTACTCTAAAGAGGCACAATCATATCTTCTCTTAGATGTTGATGGAGACCCGGTTTTGAACTTTTGCAGTGGCAAGTCTATATTCTCTTATACGTTGGCCAAAAAACAGTTCAACATAAGTCCTCAAATCTTCATCTGTATAACTAGTCTAAGTAGGATAACGTCAAGTTTCCTCGATGACCATGTTATGCAAAATTATGCAAGTAAGCATGACATTGATCATCTCTTGAGGATAACAAAAATGACATGGCCCATAAACAATGACAAACTTCATAATTCCAAATGCGCGTTCAACATCTTTCCATAAAGCCGTTTGTTGCGTGTTAAAACACTTCTTATCCTTTGAATTAGGGCCCACGCCGGTCTGATTATAATCCTAAACTAAAGTTGACCATTGTGGATAGATAACGTTTTCCAAATAATACCCCCGAGTATAGTTGTGACCATTGATTGTGAAATTAAAATGAGAAGTCATTTCTTGTTGTAGTCTCAAAACAATAGTGAGTTATACAAAACATTAATGTCATTTGGTGAACCCAGAAGTCTAAAAAATACATGCAAAATCCAATAATTATAAGCAGCCAAAGCTAATAACCATTATAATTGCAACGACCCATAATCAGGTCGATGGCATTTATCCTAATCACTAATAATAAAATTTTGGATAAAATAATAATCCGGACTAGCGGTTAGTACAACTATAAAGATTTCAGAAAAATATACAAAATTAACTAATAATACACGTAAGTTGGATGTCGTATGAGTCCGGTACGACAAAAGATGAAACAAAGCAGTTTGAGATTGACCACGCGAGTCAATTGTCTTTGACCAAATTATTACTGTTCAAACTTAATAAATTATTGGTTGACCCTTAAGAACCTGTTGGTTAGTCCTAGTGTTATAACCTTCCTCAAAATTGTAATTTAATATATCTCGTTTTTCCAACTTTTATTTGGCAAAACAAAATATATCATATATAGATAATATTTTCAAAGATATTTGTTATATGCTCAAATTGACTATTTCCTCGAGGTTCATACCTAATTAGAAAGTTATTGGTATTCATAATTTCCAAACCCCTTTTCGTACCATCGTTTGTGATATTTTTGGCTCCTCTACAATTTTCTCTCCCCAATATATGATCAGTACTAAGTTTTCCATTTTCACCTGTAGTATTAACATTTTCGAGATAATTCTGATCAGATCTCATCTCACTATTCTTTTCCTATCTCTGCCTTTATCCTTAAATACCTTTTCCTTGTTTACTGCTTGATTATGATCATTATATTCTTGTAAGAAATCCAGAGTAGAATTGATTTATTACTTTCCATATTATCAATCACCTTGAACCAGTTCCTTATATTTCTTACATCAGTTCCTTATATTTCTTACATCTGTATCAGTCCAGGACCAATCCCTATTGAATAGTAATCTCATTTTTTTAATATAAATATTTTAAACTTGTGGCAAAATATAGATATCAAGTATAATATTATAAAATAAGAAAATAATATTAAACTGAAATGCCAATCTCTTAGCAAAGTAACAATCGGTAAAATATTTAGTTAAGATGTTTTTGCATGGATTACATTAAATGCGACACATGTCTAGTTCATTCATGTTAAACAACAACTCTGACCATAGCATGAAATACTCGTCTAGACCAATTAAGCACCTATGTGTCATGTACTCTAGTGGTAACTTAGCTTATTAGTTTTAAGAAATTTTAAGAATAAGTTTTTATTACAAAAATAACACGTGTCCAATGAAGACTTAATCAGATAGAAATATTCTTCTGATTCTTATTATCATTTTGATGACTAAAAGAGAATCAAAAATAGCTAGAGAGAAAGAGATTAGAGTTGGCTACGAATTCAAATAGAGAATCAAAAGTGATGGGAAAACCGTATTAGGAAACTATTACATGAGAGAGTAATGCATATAGCTAGACAAAGTTACTATTTCATAACAACGGTGGTGTTGCTCAAGGAGAGATCGATTAATTATAGTGTTGCTAATTTTGGAACTATGTTTTCATTGGAATAAGAAGTTTTATTACTTGAGAAGTTCAATTAGTTAATTGCCACTTCAAGGTGACCTGAGGTATAAAAGAATAACTTTTCTTTGTACGTCGTATGTTTTGATTGATTTCTGTTTATGTTGTCAAAATCACATGCCAATTCCACACGTGTCTAAAGCTATAGGTGTTGATGGCTTTGCTAAAGTATAACTTAGAGCGACCACAGTGATGGGATTGAAAGACGGACCAAACTCAAATTTGATTTTTGGTCCGTCCAAATCCAAGAATAGTGGGGCGAGCATATTTGGTGTTTGGTCCATTTTCGGCAGTGTGATAGACACATTTTAGTGTCTAAATTGCACCTTAATTTCTAGTGAGTTAGTATTCGATTGTGTGTCTATTACGTGTTTTTATGCTTTTGTAGGTACATTAGAAGAATAAAGATTTGTGGAAAAATTGGCTCAAAAAGTGTTCAAGGCACCCGGAAAAATGGATCAAAGCACTCACACTTTGGATTGGGGCACCCCTGGATCGGGTCAACCCAGCGAGTCAACCCAGCGAGCTGGATCGGGCCGAGTC
>JAJJMC010022364.1:2349905-2379088 GCA_023531435.1 Papaver californicum | reverse complement strand
AAGTTCGAGAATCGAACCTCTTTTTACCACTATATAAAATCACATCACAGTGTAGAGGATAAAAAATGATCTGAGTACTGGACCAAACGAGATTATAGTCGAGCGTGCAGCTAGGTCTCCGTCTCGCGTCAGGCGTTGCGCTAGGTCTCCGTCTCGTGGTAGGCGTAACGTTAGACTTACGTTTCATTTATCGATCGTGAACTAAAATTACGCCTGATAAAACGTTCACCCAACGTTACGTCCAACGGAGCGTTACGTTAGGAGCACGCTCAATAAGAAGCGTTAACCAAATGAACGCTCGAATCAAGCGTGAAGCTAGAGATCCGTCCAACGACAGGCGGAATGCTATGGCTCCGCCCACTTCATATGTCTTCCTAGGCGTAATACTATGGCTCTGCCCAACGACAGGCGGAGTGCTATGGCTCCGCCTAGGAGTAGAAGAGTTGATATGTTAGTGGTAGGCATAATGAGAGAAAGACAAAAGGCACACAGCTGGATACCATGGAATATGAGACATCATCTTTTTTTCTTTTAAGTTTTGGCCTTTTGCTTGTTTATGAGCAAATGAATTTTTCGTTTGCTCTCCCATTCTCCCGTGTTAGTGGTCCACTTGGGAAAAGTTTTGGATAGTTGTTGCACACGTTAATGGTTGGAGTTTGACGAAGCGATAATACATTTTCAGCAGATTGTTGTTTAGGAGAGGCGTAATGCTATGGCTCCGCCTAGTCCCCACTTTGCGTAATGCTATGGCTCCGCCTGATGAAGAGGCGTTCAGTTATACACGCGCACGTCTTTATTTTCCACACGAACCACCTGCAGGTGTAGAATGTTAATCCGGCGTATAGCTAGTGAAACGCTCCATCAGGCATTCATCTACACACACGCCTGTCATCTGGGCGTTACGTTAAGCATGCGTCTATCATCAGACGTTAGTTTGGGTAACGTCTGATACCAAGCGTTCATTTTGCTTCTGCCCCAACCAAGTGTTATCTTACGCTAGCGCCCGTGTAACACAATTTCATCGGACGCATATCTATGTGTGCGCCCAACGACAGGCGCACGTGATCAAATTACCACCGCGTTTCGAGCGGAATAAAGAACAATTTTTTTGCTCTTTAGTCTTTTGGTATGGTCGCCCCACTGTGGTTGCTCTTATTACTTCATAAAGTTTCACTTGGTTCGAGTTGTCAGTTATAAGGTACTTGTATACCTAAAAGTGCATAAATGTGCATATCGGAACTTTATGTTAGCCGTATGTGTAATTTCTATGAGATTAATAGTTGGCGAAATCCTTTATACTATGATTTTAAGTATTAATATTTTATCACAAAATGCGCTCATTTTTAGTAGGAATGTATAGTTTTATAAGAAGAACACGTAACCAAAAAATTAGTTTTAAATTTGTTCTATTTGGATTTTATAAAATGATGTTAAAATATTAAGATAATGTCATTCTAACCATATTAACGGATTTTTCCCTATTATTATTAATTTTAATATTATAAGGTTTTATTAACTTTAACCATAAAACTTAAGTTTGATTTCTTGGTTAATTATATGCAGAATTAATCATAGTGCATATTAATGAATTATGATTTGTGCGTCAACCACAACAAAGATTAATTGGTAGGGAATTGAATGTTGGCATGGGGCCTAATTATTGGTATACCTAATTAGAAATAATTAGGTAATCGGTAGCAAACAGAAAAGAGAGAGAGAAAGACAAATACCGTATTAGAGAGGTGGATTTAATCTAATGAACCTTAATTAGTCATATATAGTAATAGTAATGCGGATTGAGTCTGATCAATCTTATAGGCTTCTAATTATGACCAATTGGTCAAAGTAAGTCAGACTAGTGACTGATTAATTCCAAGCCAAACCAATTTTGTTGGATAGAATTAATTAAATAGCCAAGCTAGCCTGTCAATCTCTTTGGGTTTGCCATTTTCTTACGCTGTATTGTGTTTTATTTATTATAAAAGCCTCTGGTTATTTCTTAATGTCTTTATGTAATTAGCGGCCAATTAGTATTAATAACAGTTGATAGTAAAGATAGGCGGGTGGGTTGAGGAATTTTAAGGTACGCGTGGCTAGTCATCAAAGAGGTGGAAATTGATAACAAACTCTTTTGTACTCATTATTGTTTTATAAATTTATATATAGTGAAAGACATGCATATATTTACTATTATATGACATGTGTAAGCATGTTATATATGTATGTGTTACAAAATATATTTTTTATATGTTGGGATGTGATTGAATCTTCAAAAATAACTAATATATGTGTTCTGGGAGTACTTTCTTATTTTCAAAAGATATTTATTTCCATTGACTGAAAAGTGGTTACTTATTGGTCGCATGAAAGAAAATGGAGTTTCCTAATGTTTGATATGAGATATGAGTTCAAATTATATACTAGATTCATGCTTTTATGAATAGGCGCAGAATTACGGCCAATATTATACCCGGTGTAGGGATGAACAAAAAACCGGTAAACCGATAAAACCGGACCGAACCAAACCGAAAAAAGACCAAACCGAGCCGAACCAAAAATCTAATGGTAATCAATGGCATTGGATTAAAGAAAACCGGCTAATCTCGGTTTGGTTTTGGTTGACCCCTAAAACCGAACCGAACCGATTTGATTTAAACCGATTAATATATGCCGTTATATCTTTGTAATTTTAGCCATAGATCTTAGTCGATTATAAATTTTCAACCGTAATCTCATTCACTCTAAAGTAAATATTGTGCAGTCTGTGCAGCTGCACTTTCTTCTTCTTCTCCCTTATTTCTCTGTTCTCTCAATATCTCAGCTCGAGCAAACACAATCAAATTCAGAGCCACTTTAATCTCCATCTCTAATTCACAATAAAGCAAAACCCATATCTTTTTAATTTCACGTTGTACTATTTTATGTTTCCTACTCTTCTTCTCTATATTGATTTCTCAATTTCTCTTTGTTCGAACTCAAATAGACTCATGGCTCCATCTCCTCTCACTCAGTATAAACCTGTATATCAATGAAGTTGGGGTTTGAATTTGAATTCGAGTTTAGACATAATGGAGATGAAATGGGTTTTTGTTGTGATGTCAAAACACGGTAGAAAAAAATGGTTGTTTAAGGATTGAGAAGCTCAGAAGTGATGACAAGGACGGAGTTTGGGTTCGTGAGTTTTACAACCAAAAACTTGTTGTTTTTATGGAGGATTTGTCGAAAAAATATGAAGAAGTGGTGTTGCTGCCCTGAATTGAATGCTTGAATGATTTATGTGTGAATGCTTGACTGATTTATGTGTGAATGCTTGAATGCCTACATGGAAGGAAAATCACTTGCAGGGAAGGAGTTAATTTGGGTATCTTCTCAGGTACAACCAGTACGCAACTCATACACTATCACTTATCAGAAACACACATATGATGCTTGATAAATTGCCTGAACCACACAGCTCTTGGCAGCCTCAACTGAACTGGACGTCAGTTAGACCATGGTTCTGAAATTGATAATGTTATCAAGAAAGGAAATAGATTAGTTTTAGAAGATAACAATAGATATAGATTTGGCGCTGTGTTGCTATGAAACAGCGAGAGAGATGGGTTTTGTGGCCAGAGAACATGACAAAAAAGAGAGGAATGAAGTGGATTGAGAGTTATTGTCAGTCGAATAAAGAAGATGGTTGTGTGTTGAATTCGAAGAACAAGATAATGGCTCGAGCATATGGTGATAATGGGTATTGATATTGATGTGTTTTAGTTGTTTGTGAATGAATTGAAATGGATTTTGTTCGTGAATGGTTATGCAGGGAAGTAGAGTTAAGGGGAAAGAAACCAATTCAGAAGAGTTATTGATGTGTTTTGGTTGTTTGTGAATGAATTGAAATGTTTTTTTTTTTTCATTGAAGTTTTAACATTTTCGGTTTACTAAAACCGGCCGGTTTAAAACCGAAACCGAGTCGGTTCAAAACCGAACCGAACCGAATTGCTTAATGGTAATCATCGGTTTTTAAAAATGAAAAACCGAGACTTTCGGTTTCGGTTATGACTGGATCAAAAAACATACCTTGTGCACCCCTAACCCGGGGGAGTCGGGGTTGGCGTTGCCAATATTATTATATTTTTGCTGGGTATCTCATGTCTCATTAGTGGACGTTTACCATTTTTCAAATTACTTTGAGAAAACTATTTTATTATGCTTTGGTATTTAGAGAGAAGAGTGATAAATATTGTTGGATAAATGCATGGTTTGAATGGACACTCCATGATAGATTTTTCTGTAGAATATAATATTTCCACTGTTTGTTTCTTTAAGTACTTTCTATTAGGGTACTTGCATATATGAGGTACTAATAAGGTTATAAATCTAAATCTGACTCTGAAGAGGGTGATTTAATGATCATTGAAGGATCCGCAGAAGTCAGTCTTACTACTCCAAAGGATTATATCACTCAACTATATTATTGTTGTAATCGTGTGACGAGTGATTGGTAAAGGTTTATATTTTTGTACAACATTATTTAATATGCTTTGTCTATTTTTCTGTGATTTATCGAGTTTTCCTACAAAATCTACATTGTCTTCAAAACAGTTAAATGATTACTTGAAAGTAAGTTATATTTCTGATGGGTACCTCTTTGAGGATGATGTGCCCACTTAATTCTCACATTCAGTTTCAGAGAAAAATCAAGTAGTACATGTGTGATGCCCCAACTAATACACCTACTTAGATACCAATTAGCTATCTATACTGTGAGGCATCAAAGATTAAATCAGTTATTTAAGAATCTATATTACATATCTAAATAACATTTAATCCAAGAATCAAACCAAACACTTTAATATATTTTAAAATGGAAATCTTTCGAGTGGTATAAATAAAATAGTGTATTAGTTTCTATAATATATATACAATCAAAATACACAAATATAAAAATATACATAACATTTCTAGTTCGATAAAGTAGTAAGCTACGAAAACAAATATCTTCGCGTGCACCATCTCTTTTGATAACTGAAACTGATGTAAAAACAAGTGAGCACATCATCCCAAAGGGCTCTTTGGAAACATGCAACTTTCAAGTACATGTAATAACTAAAATGCTTCACAATTCAAAAGAACACTAATTTAAAGAGACAACAATAAAATAAAACATTCAACAATTTAGACATTAAGAAGCACAGTGTACTCTAATCTCGCCCTAGTCAATGGAGACGTCGTCAGAATAACCCCAATCAACAATCGTAACACCATGCACATGAAGTGTCTACCCAAATCACGGTTTCGGATGCTACTATCAATATCAGATTGTTAGATAATCAATCATAATATGCACACGAGTGATTTCCCCAAATTAAATAGTATATATAATATTCAGACGGTGAAGCATGTCGCCCTACTAAATAATATTGCAATGGTGATGAATGTCGTCATACTATCAATATTGTATATAATATCGTAACGGAAGAATGCCGCCGTACTATTATCTATTAATATAATTACGATGAAGAATGACGACCTACTAATAATATTTAAACGGTAATAAATGCTGCCCTACTCAATTTAGCAAGAAACTATGAGGAACCACAGACACTCCCTACGGTGAAAAATATACAACGCATATCACATAACATACACATAAAAACATGCTCACAGATAGTAAAGACACATCATGCTCGCAGATAAAAAGAAGCTTCATGATTATAAAAAGTTTACAAGAGTTCCCACATCATTTGATGACAATCCACGCTTTTTCATTCCGTCGAAAATCTACTTTATGGTATCCTACCTCAAAATCCATAATTCATTAGTTTATTCTTTGAATCGATTGTTGTTAATACTGAATAATTGTTAATCACACAAACACTCTAAAAATGTATCCAACATGCTCACACAATATTCATAGCACCATATCATACAAGTTAATAATTAATTGCTAAGTGATATAACTAATAATTTAATTCTATTAATAGATCTTTAACTTAGTGTTTTCTAATTTTTATCATAAATAATTATCTACTAATCCAAATCAGATGAACTATGTGTTGTTGGAAAGCTTTCACAAAACTCTACAACTTTATATAAGAAACTGAAAGCTAATTTAGAACCTAAGTGGTCCAAAATATCAAATTAAGTACAAAACCCGTGGACCTAACCCGGTCCGGTCCACCAAACCGTAATGTTAATCATTTGGGTCAACCCATGATCCGATCCATGGACCCATATGACTATGTCTGACGCACAGGTCAGAAGCTTACTCGGTTATCTTATCCGTAAAGATTACCTTCACAATATTTGGTCGTATCAATTACTTAATATTACTTCTACATAATTATCATTTATTAACTTTAGATATTTTACATAATTATCCATATATCATGCATCTACTCTAAATCACCTCATCAAATAGTTAACTCTTATTCTCGTTTTCTTACTTTATAAACAAATACATCTAAATGAAGCCATGTAGACAAATTTAGGAATAGTCATATATAACTCAACCTCTAACGACATAGTTCCAATATTAATCAAAGTGATAGTTTTCATCCTTAAAAACAATTGCACCAAGTTATAATAACTTCACCACTCACACAGTATCGTCTAACTACTATGCATGTTATGTATTTTTACTTTTCTAATCCATATGTATCTCATGAATTTGCAAAGGTATAAAACATATACATCGTTAATGATGTGAAATCATTCTTGTATTACCTGAGAGATAAAACTAGCACACCAGAGAAACGTAAAGGTGTTAGTCCTTACCTCAATAATTAAATCTAAAACAGTCAAGATGTCTCCATTTTTATTTTGCCACGTCACCTAATTCATAACCTCCACCAACAGGACCTCATTTGAACCATCACCAATTAATTCAACCCCATCTTAACATTTGCCTATCAATCTCTCTATTCTACTCACTTACCCCAAATGTATATCCTTTTCTAACTCACTTCCAATCTTAACTTGTTTATTCTTTCCTTCACAATGAGACACGTATGCACCATGATTCTCTTTAGTAGCTAAAGAATAACCAAATCCATATTATCTAACCAGCTTACTAAGATAGCTAGAAATCAAAATACTATATATACATATTTAAGCACTAATTAAGAAGATAAATAATACAAGCGTAAAACGTATCACTTTTTGAGTATAGTTAGACAAGTGGATACACCTGCATTTATTTTTTTAAGTTTACTATTAACTCCACTTATTTACTAAGAAAATACCAGATGTTGAAATAACTAAGGTGAGCTTACTAGGAGAGAAATTTGGTCAAATTCAATCGTTGAGTAAAGTATAAACAAGTGGCCTTTACGGAAAACTTTTGATCATCGCATTGCTATCTAGGAGCTAGCTCATCTGAATAGATGAAAGAAGCGTACTGGGTGGACAGCTTCTATGAACTGAAAACATAGTTTCAACTTCACATGGTCAAAGTACATTGACTCGAATAAATATTGACTATTATTCTCCCACCATATTTGAGATGTTATATGTTCCTCGTCCAATATCCGGACGATGCATTCGAACAATCGATTTCGTGTATTTTTATGATATCTATCCGATAGTACTAATATCATGTTTAAATTATTACTTTATTAATTATTATAATTTGGCATTTAAATTGACTAATTAAATCGTTACGCGACGTAAATATGTTTTGGCCATTCAAATGGGATTAATTTGGTTACAGGTCCTTATAACATTTTACGATGGCCGTTTAGGATTTGAAAGCTTTTAGGAGTCGAGTTTGTTCATGGGTTTACCCTATGTCTATTTTGTGTTTATATTTTATTTGTAAACCAACTCACTATTATATATGTATCATCAAAAAGGTATTTTTGTATATATTTTCAGAAATGCTTTAGGTTTGAATTAATCTTTACTTAGAATGTCTAATTTAATGCTTAAATAGGTGTTTTAGATCCTTAATATCTCAGAATGTAGAATGGTCTCTTGGATTTCTAAGTACGTAGATTTTTGGGCGCTATAGTATGTACCTTCCCATTCAACAAGGCATCCCTGCCACATCCAATGTACTCAATCAAGACTACCCAACATTCCTGGAAAATCCATGATCGTATGTTATGTAAGAATTGTATCATCATCTATCTGAGCAGGTTTTCGTAGCCAATATAGACCAGGGCGGTTGACTACTATTTCGCACAACACTGCAAAATACTTGAATGCAATTTTTTTGCCCATACAGATGTAGTCATCCGTGGAATCCCCAGGTATCCCATCACATAATATTACGGTTGCAATATTGTATCGTTCAGAACTAGATCCTCGTACAATCCGTGCATCATAATGATAATTGGATAGAGGTTGTGCCTGAGAAAGTTCAACAATAATCCTTTGAAGCAAGTTTCGGCCCTTGCAAAATCGACGTTGAAAATTTTCATCAGAATACACACATCCAACTACAAAATAATGATGCTTCAGCTTTTCGTAGTATAAATATTGCTCTCGCCACTCTCAAGAGACGTATTTAATATTATCCATGAATGTAATTGCATCATAATGTTTCCCCGCCTTCCAGCCTCATCTGATTCTTCATACAATTGTCGTAGAATCTCCAAATACGTTTCTTGCTCTTTATAGTACATTTTTTTTTCCATTTCCATTTCCTCTTTAGAAGAATCAAAATCAAGACCGTAAATTAAATTGAGTGAAATCGAGAGAAAATTGATTTGTCCAAGAGCGGTGTGATCTGAGAGAATAAAACAGTTGGTAATTTATATTGAAGAAGAAAGAGCCGTTGAGAAACATACTCGTTGGCCACAAAAATGTGGCATGCGACTGAAGTTCTGTCGTCGGCCAGTACAAGTTTTGCCGCGCGTCAGATCTTTTGTCGCTAAATAACTTTTGCTATAGTGGACAGACGGACTTTCCCATCCACCTGGCTTGTAAAATTTGATATTTTGGCAATTACAGTAGGAACTGCCTTTATTGCTTTCATTCCAGATCAACAAGATCTCTAACATTTTTTTCCTTTTCAAAATGAGAAAACAACTTTCCATTTCGCAATATTTCTAAAATATGACACGTGTCCAAAATTCTTGAAACATTTTTCAGAAATAACTACTCCCACTGCTTCATAAAAGTTGAGTTTTTCGTTTTAGAAATTTATATCATAAAATTTGAGCTATTTCATAAAACAATACAATATTTATAAAATTACCCTTTTGATTGATCATTGTTATTAAAATTTAATATAAAAATATATATAATTTGATAGTCATATTTATATTCGTTACATAGATATTTTAAAATGCTTTTTAACTATATAAAATTTATAAATATCTGTATCATAATTTTAGAGGTATCTTATTTTTAAATTTTATTATTTTAATATCTGAGGATATAATTATAAAAAAATATTTAAAAATCAGTCAACTTTTATAACACGAAAGACTAATTAACCTATTTTGGAACCGTTGCACACTGCTTGTCATGGTTAATGGTCACTTGGTCAGTGCCTTTGATGCATCCTTGTGACCTGTGAGTGTTAAAGCAGCTCTAGGCGTTTCAAAATTGCTGGCCGCAGAGAACTGCGTTTGTAGTAAAATTATTAATTGAGCGGAGTTCAATTACTTCTAGTCTCCTGCAGTTCTTCTATCTACAACAAAAGAAAAATCTGACAATAATCTTTGAATTACACTCGTGTAAACATCCTAGTAGAGATTGTATACTCTTCAGAAATTAGGAGATGCTGACCTACAAAACTAATGAATAGTCTCATAAAAATGAAATATTCAGTGGGGTCAACTCATCCCACATTCCCACTTGTCTCTGTCAGTTATCCACCACCACTAATTCAAGAGATGCCCTAGGAAGTGCTTGTTGCAGATTTCAACTGGGAATCGTAGCTGGCTGCTTACACTTCAGCAAGATTTACTTTTGATCTGCTCACTTAGACCATCTTTGATTGGTCTAAGTGAGATTCTGTTAAGACAGTTTTCTATATATCTAAATTAGAAAGGAGAAGAAGAAGAATCAACATATGGCATCATCAGCTATGGATCATGAATCAAAAACAAGGATAGCATCAAGATCATCATTAATTGATTCAATAGGATGTGGTTTAAATGGAGTTAGTATAATTGATGAAGAAGAATTAAAACACAAGATTTTGATACCTAAGTATCTTAGAGTTGCTATGTGTGAAGCTATTCAAACAAAAAATCCTAATGTTGGGTTTCAAGAAAATGCTGCTGCTGCTGGTGATAAAAATGGTGAAAATGAAGTTCCTGAAGCCCCTATGGTTGTTTTTGTCAACTCTAAAAGTGGTGGAAGAAAAGGTTCTGCTCTTCAACAAATACTTCAAGAATTTATCAGCGAAGAACAGGTCAATTTTTTATTTTAAATTTAGCAGTTCAATTTTATTTATTTTTATCGGTTATTCTGATGAAGACACAGAGAATCCGAGATTTGGGTTTTATTACATTTGGGGTTAGTATATAGAGAATCAAATATAGGTTTGCTTTAGAAGTGTGAAAATTGAGCTCTACCTGATTGTAAAAAAACTAAAAATGAAGTAATCTTGGTAGAGTAAACTAGATAGTTCAGGGTTTCCAATTTCAGATTGGGGTTCTCAAATCAGAAACTTAGTTAATACTTCAAATGCACCAACATCCACTATGAGTTTGTCACTTTTTAGTGGACACCACACTGTACGGTTTGGATGTGCTGCAGTATGGTTTCCGGTGGTATTTGTGGTTCAAATGACATTTTCATTAACTGATTGAAGAGAAGGTGTTGGAATCTAATTGAGAATATTAGTTTGTCTTTAGGAACATAGTCAATGGGAAAGGATGGGATTAATAGACTATAGAGATTTTGAAAGAGGACAAACCAATCCTCGAGCATTTACTCATCAAGGTGGTTGAATTGAGAAACTCAAAAGCAATTCAGTGTTTTAACGTGGCCCTTCATCAGCCAGAGAACCAGCAAAACATGTTGTTCTTTACAAATTATTTACCTTGAACGTATTTCATTTCTTTATAACTGCCAATTCATGCTGTCAATATGCTGTATCTGTCTATCGATATAAAATTTTACAGTATATTGTTCACTGGAATCAGTCATTAGTTCAGAGTTCTGTTTGAATCGTCTTAATCTCTATTTAAATGAAAGTTACCCGTGTTTATTTATTTAATTAAATCGAGCACATTCATAAACTTAAATTGCAAGGCTTACGAATTTTCTATGTAATGCAGGTGTTTGATCTCTCGGTCGTTAAGCCTCATGAATTTGTCCATTATGGATTGGCCTGCCTAGAGAACTTAGCTAGTCGTGGTGACCAGCTTGCAAAAGAGACTCGTGAAAAGTTGAGGATCATAGTATGTACTTTAAATTAATCCATCAATCTCTTGGTTGTTTAATGCATATGCTAAAACATATACATGAGATGTCACAGAGCTGTTATGAAATTCAAATTGCTTTTTTCTGATACATTTTTTTTATGGGCAGTGGATTTGTAATGTTTATTAGAGAATATGTTTTATCAAGAAGATTTTAATATCTTATTTGTAGGTTGCTGGAGGCGATGGGACAGTGGGTTGGGTACTAGGGAATCTTACAGAACTCTTTAGACAGAATAGGGAGCCAGTTCCTCCTACAGGAATTATTCCCCTTGGTACGGGCAATGACCTTTCTAGGACTTTTAATTGGGTAAGAATTAATTTTTCTGGATTTTACAGTTAGATAGTAGTCATCTGAATATTTAATTGACGCTTTACCTTTGAATTTATTAGGGTGGTTCTTTTCCTTTTCCATGGAAGTCAGCCATCAAGAGAACCCTGAATGAAGCTATTACAGCTCCCATTAGCCGTCTTGATAGGTAAGCATCAACTGTATTATTACAGAGTAGATTTATATATTTTTACCGTAGAGAAAATGGGTAGTGGCCTTTTATGGGGTTTCTACTTTCTTGGCCTTGCAGAACTTGATTGGTACCAATATTAGCTACTAACGATTTATATTCCACAATCACACTTTGAAGCTAATCTGCAAAATATTTACTGACGTCGATTATCTTATTTTCCAACGAGTCTTTCGTAGGCTTTCATACTTTGTATTGAGATATTTAATTCTGTAGTCTTGTTGGGTCTTTAAGTAGTTAAGGGAACTTTGCCTAATCAAAATTTGCAAAATCTTGGGAGTCTTCGAAGCATTCTGAAAATTTATTTTCGTGTTATTGCAGTTGGAATGTCGTTGTCACTATGCCAGCTGGAGATACTTTAGAGCTTCCTCATTGTTTGAGGTATACAGAAGATTATACTCATAGTCAGGTAACCTTTATTGTATTTATTTGTTTTGGTTCATTTATCTGATTATATTAGCAAATGAGTTTATGGATTTCTGATTTTAGGTGTTATAGTGATTGTTTGTTGACTTTTTAATTTTATTTTGACATTTCTATTTGTGTGTCGTATTTTCGAAAGGGATACAATAGTAGAAAACTAGGAAGGCTGCATATATTTTTTGGCACATATGACAACTGACAAGTATTGTGAAAACTTGAGATGTTACAGGAAGCATATGATATCACAATTTATAAGGTCTATAGCTTAAGAGAGAGGGTGTTTCCTCTCATTAGCCTCTGCTCTTTATATTAATTGTTATCATATCTAATGTGTTCTTTCATTCAATGGAAATTTATGGTGTCATTTGATTACAGGATATGGAGGGGTTGCCCGACAAGACGTCTTGTTTTGAGGGTGTGTTTTATAATTACTTCAGTGTAGGTATGTTTTCTTCCTCCTAAGTATTTCAGTTTGTTTTTTTATTTGCCTTATGGAACTGCTACATGGCCAATTCCAAGTCTGTAATATTATTAATATTTGCTCAAAGGGACCGGTTGCCATATTTAGCTTTTGGGCTCGGATAGAGCTGGGGGAAGTTGCGCTTTGGTTACAGAGTTTCCCCGATGAAGATATATACCATTCCATATCTGAGCATATGATATCCTTGGTCAGCTAGTAAATTTTATATGTTTATCTACCGATAGGTGTCTTATATTAACCTGTGTTTCAAAATATGTTCTGTACAGGAATGGATGCCCAAGTTGCTTATGGATTCCACAGTTTACGCAATCAGAATCCTTACTTGGCACAAGGCCCAGTAGCAAATAAGGTTCAGTTCAACGGGCTTTTAATCCTTAATTCTGGAAATGATTATATTTATCATCATTTGTATAGCATGCTGCCTAACTTTGTAGCTCTATAAGAGTGGAACTGTATGTATATGTTTACATATGTATATACATATCGATCATTTAGATGTTGCACAGTAGGATGCTTGTAGTCCCACTCCCACCAACGGAAGGGTTTCACATCACTCTTATATTACTGAATAGTTTGCACAAAATCATTTTGACTAATGAATCCTAGCTTCAAAATATTTGAGAATAATTGAATATTTCCTTATAAACAGATAATTTACTCCTCGTACAGTTGCACCCAGGGTTGGTTCTGCACCCCTTGTATGAGTACTCCAAATTTAAGGTAAAATCAATCTATTGTAACTATATTTTTTTCTTTTTGCTTTTGGGTAGTTTGTATCTTCAAGTTTTAATCTCAACCTCTCTTATTCAGCAAAACTCTTGCATACATGCATTTTACTACTTGGAAGAATTCTTAGAGTGGGCTCTATTATTTCTGTATTATCTTCAGATCATGTTTATCAGATCTAAGCTTATACATGTTTTGTGTTTGATGCGTAGTTCAAACACCACAAGCTTTTACTTCCAAATTTGAAGGCTGTTCTCAAAATTTTGTTGTACACTCTTTTTGTTTTTTGCTTTTTGCTTTTAGTTGCATTAGCTTCTATTTAGGGATGTGGTCAGGCACTCATGCTATACTGAGGATTGTAACCTTATAACTAATATAGTATACTTACACATTGAAAAGGAATACATTTAAGTTAATGTTATCTTATACCAGTTTCAAAATCTCAGATACTTTGACAAAGAAACTTATTAAATACAAAGAACAATTCATTCTGTAGGTGAGTATGAAACTCTATTCCAGAAAAATTGCTGTTTCATGGTGCGATTTATTAAAATTGAAATTGGCAATGCTTACTTACTAATTATTCCATATTACTACCTATTCACAAACTTTAATGCATGCAGGGGACTTAAAAACATCCTAAGGCTGTATATGAAAAAGGTGAATTGCTCAGACTGGGAGCAGGTCCGAGTTCCTTCAAGGTGATTTTAACTGTTTGATCGAAAATATAGATATCTAATGAGCAATTCCACATATTTTTTTAGTAACTCATCGTCTTTAGCTCGATGGATGCCCTTACTTCTACTAGTGGATAGATCCTGTGTAGTCAAAGGCGGTGCCTAGACTCGCCTAGGCACCAGGCGGCCGAAAACCACCTAAGATTTTCAGGCGTTTTTCCATTAGACGGAAAAGGGCCTAGGCTGGGATTTTTGGCGCCTTTCTCATTAGGCAGCCTGGGTCTGGGTGCCTCCTTAGGCCAACTGAGTAAAAACAGTAAGTTTTTTATTTTTTTGCTAAATCAAGGAGTAAAAACAGTAAGAAGATAGAGAATTTTGTGAAGAAATCCTCCGAATCTTGACACTTCAAAAGATAAGGGAATACTATGACTCTAGGGTTTAGTTAAAGTAAAATGTCTTAGAAAAATGACTATGACCTTATAAATTTGTTTTTTCACACAAGTAAAGCTAATTGCAAATATCATTTTTTGTATGTGCATTTATATGTATTAGCCTACTCCTGGCTAATCCCCAAGTAGTCCCTCTAGGCCTAGGTTACATGGAAACTGCCACGGGTGTCCGATATGGAAACGTTTCCGTGTGTCCAATACGGCAATTCGAAATCCATGATACGAGGAAACGGCAGCATACATAAAAATACCGTCAGTTTTTAAAGATTGGTTGAGATGTAAACGAAATTTCAATATAGTTATTGTCGTTAGAAACTATGGAAGTTCAGTCCCACATAGTCTAAAAGGTAGGTAACCAATACTCACCACTTTATTTTGCTATAAGAAACTATGGAAGTTTAGTCCCACGTGTTTTAAACCATGTAATTGACTGGTTGTAGTGTACCTATATATAGACACTCAGTACTGGTAGCATAATAAGTTGTAATCTTCAAAAAAATTAGATTTTTTTCTAAGTTTGGATTAAATTAATAATTTTGAAGTTACATGGATGTTTGGGCGGAGCATCTGTGTCAGTATCCGTGTAACCCAGCTCTAGGCCCTAGTCCCCACCCAGCCGCCTAGCACCCGCCTAACGACTTTTGCTACATAGGATAGATCATGCGTTGATTTTGTACTAGTATTCATATTTGCACGCTGTAATTTTTCATATGATAAAACTAATGCAAATCTTCTAGAGGCCAAATCGTTGTTTTTGATAAAGAGAAAAGCTTTGCAGTGTTAATAGAGTGTTCTTTAATGTTTTCCTGTTTAAGGTGAATTCACAAATTTTCTTCTTTCTATCAGTGTTAGGTCCATTGTTTGTTTGAATCTTCATAACTATGGAAGTGGAAGGAATCCATGGGGTAATCTGAAACCCCAGTATCTTGAAAAGGTCAGTAGTCTGCACATTGCAGATACTGTTTCATTGTGCACCGTGTATAAGGAACCTTCTTAACATCATCTGAAGTCATTTGACTCATTGGAAAGCTTTATGTATGCCCTTCTTTCTCTCTCTCTCTCTCAAAAAAAAAAAAGAGAAAGAAAAAGATTATCTTGTTCTCTCCAAGTAAGCGAGAATACGAAGAAATAAAATTATTGGGTATCAATCTTTCGTCCTGTCTATTTGTGTCAATCAGCTTGAGTTCTATTTCATATAAAATCTCTCTGAATATTTTCCCCGCCATTTTTTTGTTGCAGAGAGGGTTTGTTGAGGCCCATGCTGATGACGGACTTCTAGAAATATTTGGTTTAAAGGAAGGTTGGCATGCATCATTCGTTATGGCTGAACTTATCTCTGCCAAGCACATTGCCCAGGTACCACGGCCATACATATGTCTTCCCAATCCAATATTTGAATATCCGTGATTCCAATGAAGAAAGATGATGTATTTAGTTGTCCAATTTTTCGGTAAAAAAACAATTTTCATGAATGTTTTCTAGGCAGCAGCTATTAGAATGGAAGTGAGGGGTGGAGATTGGAAGAAAGGCTATATGCAAATGGATGGGGAGCCATGGAAGCAGCCCATGCACAGGGAATATTCAACATATGTTGACATTGTAAGGGCTCCATTTCAATCGCGGATGATTACACGTGAGTGAATTGCTGTAGATTGTCAGCAACTCATATCAGTGTATCACTGGAGTACTAAAGAACAGTACATTTTAGAGATTGGCTTGGATTCTTTGTATAGCATATATATTTCCTCAATCAACCTAGGGATTGTAATTTGTGTCGCTTGTATTCTGCCTGATCTTAACGTTACTAGTTGATGAAACATTTGTGGACTTGAGTAAATATCAAACAGCTAACTAACCAACACATACACTCCAAAATCACTTGTTGACAAGGAGATGGAACGAATATTTAGCTTGGACAAGTAGGAATTACAGACCCAATCAGTGATTCGACAAGGCTATAACACATGCGCCTAATAAGATGAAACTCACTTTTCTGCACAATCTCTAGGTTGAAAATGAAGAATTAATTTATTTGACTACCCTGCAAAAAGTAGTTCGGATCTTTGTACAAATGCGCATCATTTAATCAAGGAAATAATAGACGGCACGCCTATGCAAGAACACTCAACTACATATATAGAAATTGTGTTAAAAGTGTCGATCATCAATCTCAAAGATTTTGTAACATATTGTTCCTCCACGTGTCCAGAATCAGCTGAGTTCTGGGGTCGTGGTTAGAGGGGGCGTAACACAAGGATCATCTGGACGTTCACAAGGTTTCAGTGGCATTGCCTTGGTGCTGGTAACAGTATGTTCCTCCAAGTGTTCATCATCACCTGGTACTTGCGTCACTGTCAGGGTGGGCGTAACCACTTGATCCTCCACATGCACAAGATTAGAGGGCTCTTCTGCAATTGATAAGGTAAGAGTAACAGTTGGATCCTCCATGTGTCCACAATCTTCGGGTTCCTGCATCTTTGTCAAATTGGGAATAACAATGTCCAAGGGTACACAACAACTGGGTTCTTCCGTGGTAGTCAACATGGGTGTAACAGTTTGATCCTCCATGTGTTCACTATCATCAGGGTCCTGTGCAGTGAAAATTTTATCTTCTAAGGGTACGCAATCACTGGATTTTTCTGCAGCGTCCAAGGTGCGCAATACAATTTGACCCTCTAAGCATTCACAGTCACCAGTCCCTTGGGTAACTGTTAGGATGGGCTTCACAATCCGATCCTCCGAGCAATCAAATGGACTGGGCTCTTCTGTCAATATCAAAGTGGGAGTAACAATATCCTTTAGCTTCCTCCACATTCCTTGGCGCTCTTCTTCGGTCGAAGTCTCCCATTTCTGTTTGAAAAGATCCCAATCAGGGAGGTAATCTGAATCACTGTGCCGCTTTGTGGTAGGGATTGCCGTGAGTGTCCTCCAATGTGGGTCAATCTCAGACAAAGGAATAGGTCGACCCTCTTGAGAAAATCCGACTATCTTGTGAACACAAGGCAGTCCATGTGTAGAACTTATTGCACACCGACAATCTGAACCATCAATGTCAACTTCGCTATCCCACGAGTGCTCTATGACCAATAGATCGAGTGCATGGTGAGAAACAAGACCCCTCAACTCATTAAATGCAGATAAGCTATGTGAAGGTTGTACTGTACACAAACTTTTCTCAAATGAGGCTTTCACTGCTATTATCTCCCCAATAATCATCCTGTGCATCGCCATCCAACATGATGTATAGTTACGTTTTGAGGATCTCAGGTGTTGTTTTAATTCTGAATGTGCTTTCTTCGCTCTATTTGTGGTTGTGTATCCAAAATGCTTCACTTCATTGGTCCATGACGATACAAAATGCTCTTTCTGTTCTAACCACGTTTCCCGCAGATATCTCAAGCAAGCAGGATAATTGACCCATTTACGCTCAAATTCTGCAAAACCATCACAGAAGTCAATATGTGTCTTCGCTTGTGTTATTTCAGTCCAGTCCTTTAAAAATATATCCAATTCTTCACTGTTCTGGAAATGTTTCTTGCAATTTGATGCCACAACCTTAGAAATGTGATATGTGCAAAGAAGTTGGCTGGCTTGTGGAAAGATTTCACTTATTCCACTAATCAGTGCACTCTCTTTCTCTGTCACAAATACAGAGGGCAAAGACTCTGCATCATAAATTGTTCTTAGACAAGACAAAGCCCATGAGTAGTGCGCTTCTGTCTCAGCCTCCATAATCCCAAATGCAACGGTGAATGTCTTGCAAGTTGATGTAACCCCTACGATCTCGAATAGCGGCATTCGATATCGTTTTGTTTTATATGTGCAGTCAACCAACAAAACAGAAGGAAAGCACTTCGCTAATTGAAGGGATTCAGGGTGCGCCCATAATATATCTTTTACTTCATTTGTCTCCGTATCCATCCTATGCCATTCCACATAATGATGTTCTGACAACAGTTTCATAACCTGCTGCATTGCAGACCTTCTTTCCATATCGGCTAACCTCAAGCGTGACCTTGCATTGTAGATAGTTCTCATAGTCGACATGTTTCCTTCGCTTGTTTGTTTGATTGTTTTAAGCACTTGTCTCGGTCGGAGACCACTCTTTGTCATTTCTATAAGTAACTGCCTCTCATCTTCCTTTAGTCGGCCAACATAAGAATTCCCAATAGCAAGCTCGTGGTTGTGTCTCCCACACTGTACCTCAAGCTTCCATTTATCACCAGGAGACCATACTCCTTTTAAGGCAAAGGGACATCCACACTTCTTTGTCCCTGTCACTCTTTTCCTTTGCCGTGGTTTCTCCTTAAGTTGTTCTGACTTCTTCTTGTGGTTGCGAAAAAAACCTCCCCTCTCACACCCAAGTGTTAGTCTGGCTTTTTTGCCTGCAATTGGTTTTTGAGACTTAATAATCACAACCACTATCTTATTTTGCTTACCCACCTCCTGACACCACTGGATAATATGATCTCGTGAATCAAACACCTACATTTGAAGACTATATCAATGCATGAGACAAACCAAATAAAATGAAGTAACATACACAACGTGTATTGGCAGTCTCCGGAGGAAAATTACCTGCTCAGTTTGGAAAACATGTCCCACATCCACAGTGAATGAGTCAATAATAGATAGCCCATTCTCATGACTTTGCACCAAATCAGCACCCACGTCTAAGCTGGTGTTGATATCATTATCCAACTTCTACAAAAGCAAGAGAGACCCTTTAGCAATACATCATTACTATTTGGAGAACTTTACCAATATAAAAACCCAAATAAAAGAGAAACATTATCTAAAAGGCTGAAAGTCAGAATTCGTCGGCAATAGCAAAGACGGCATACATAAATCAGACACTGGTTAATCTTTCTACAGTTTCATCTGCTTACCCCTTCTCCATCTTTATCCACCTCAAACTCCTTGTCACCATCTTTATCTCCATCAGAATCTTTCTCATCTTCTTTTTCTCCCTGAGAACCATCTTCATCAGACACCTAACACAAGGAGGATGACAAATCAAACAATCACAGGAAATTACAGTAAAGCTTCAATGAGTAAGCTCCACTGTCTAACTGTCTTTGGCAGAATCAGGGAAAATAAAAAAGCAACTCACATTGTTAAAATATTTAAGAGGATTGGGCCATAAATCCCCTTTTATTATCTCTGCCACCTGCAGTTACAGGAACAGAAACTAAGTAGCAGAGATGAAAATTTCAATTATGAGGAAAGAAATAACTCCCCCATTAACTGTACCGTGTATAGCAGTAATGAGTAACCAAGAAAAATGAACAAAGTCATTCAGCTTCTCAGTCCATTGCAATTCATGTGTCTCCACATATGGAAGGGAAAATCAGAAATTACCTCATCATGGATCCCTTCCGGAAATTCTTGTTGCGCCTCGTTGAACCAGGTAAAAAAGCTTTAGCCAAAAGAAACACAGTAAATATGAGAAATTTCATGTACTCAGTTAAGTGCATTGCAAGTATAGCTGTCTAAAACCTAAGGTAGGCTTAGCAATAATATCATCATTCTATATAGTCAGTTGTTTTACAACAACTATAATGTAACTCTGGGTATATGATAACTACAAAATCATTTGCCCGACACAAAGAAGAAAAGAAAGAAACCTTTCTTCGACAAAGGGACGTTTGCTCCCTTTTTTCACACGATTAACTCCATTAGCAATGTCCTTCAAACCAATAAAAAGGTCAAATAAGTTATCAGAAGATTAAGTACATCAATAAATATTTTAGCTGTATACTTGCAAAATGAAGAAAATGTAATTATATAAGCTTTATAAACTAGAAGTATGCAAAACAGCCCTTACCATGCCCTCCTTCCACTTGATTTTTGTACCAGTTATCTTGGTTGTCATCCCTTCATCAGAGAATGAGAATGTCTTTGAGAGGTTTGCATCTTCAAAGTACGGGTTCGGGCTAAAGTTCTGAAATTTCAAAAATTTACTCAAAAATCCATATGGTAGTCTGACTACAGAGGAGCATCATTGCATACACCAATTTATGCATGAACAAACAATCTAAGGGACGTGGATAGAAGAAAACTCACAAAGGTTATCGAGTATGTAGACTTCAAGTTTTTAAATTCTTCAACATCCAGTGACTTTAGGTACTCGAAAACCTGCCACAACAACGCCGCAATATACATCAAATTAAGGAAATTGATAAATCTACAGAAGCACAAATACTACAACCAATCATCAATTCATTATTTAATGTAAAAAGCCTAAACCTTCCGATCGTCTTCAGTTATGAGATCACCAAGTCCAGGATGATTCAAAAACTGCACATAATAACATCTCCCAAGTAAAAACCAATTACGGAGTTCTTACTGGCTAAAACAATAACAACGGGAGGTTAAACATCCTCCAATGAAAAAACAGAAACTATATAATACAACAAAGATAGACAACGAACCGCAGTTAACCAGAAATCAGGAATCGAAGTGATTAGCTTATTCCTTTTATGATACACAGACCTCCATTTCTCTTTATACTTTTGCTCCAATTTTAATATCTTTTCGTTTGCTTCATCCTTTACCTATAAGTACATACAGATACAGAATCATATCATAATCAATAATCCTTGATGATTAAGGGAGAAAAACAGTCGTTTTCTCTAGAAAACCCTAGTTTGTCTGCAAATTTCTCATAGTCTGTTTAATTTGGAATTTAAGCAATTAGTAATGAAAATGTAAGTAATTGATGAAAGAAAGTACCTTGTCAAGTTCATCTTGAATCTCTTGTAACTTCTGAATAGAGGGTTGCTCCAATTTCAATATCTTTTCATTGGCTTCCCCCTTTACCTATAAAGTACATACAAATACAGAATCACATCATAACCAATAATCCTTGATGATGACTGGAAAAAAAACTGTCTTTTTCTCTAGAAACCCCTAGTTTGTCTGCAAATTTCTCATACGTCTGTATTAATTTGGAATTTAAGCAATTAGTATGAAAATTCTAGTAGTTGATGAAAGAAAGTACCTTCTCAAGTTCATCTTGAATCTCTTGTAACTTCTGAATAGAGGGTTCTCCTTCTTCAATGTGTTCTGATTCTCCTGCTACAATAATCTTTCTAATCTTAGACTTCCTTCTTGTGGTTGCAACCATCTTTACGAAAATTACTACCTTCAATTAAGAAAAACCCTAGTTTTCTCTGCAAATTTTATGAAACCCTAATTAGAGGAGAACGAAAAGGGGAAAGGTCGAAGTTTTTAATTGTCGCACTCAGATGACGATTTAGGCACCTAGGTCAGATGGGGTCAAACAGAATGTATTTATAACTTACAATTACATCCCTACAGTTATTGATAATCTAAATCACATCCTTCAATTCTCATACTTTGACTTCTGCTAGTCCCATCTAACCTAGGTACAATCTTATTTAACCAAGAGACCCCTAGTTTATCTGCAAATACTCACTCCAATATATTGAAAACAAATATTGTTTATTTTCAATACAAATAATCATTGTTTTAACATGTATCCATGGATGCAGATTAATAAGACCAAATTTAAAAAGAATAGATTTTATTAAGGTGACTAGAAGAGATAAAGTTATAAAAATAAAAAAATAAATTTTTTTTAATCAATAACAGTAAACAATTATTTCTAAATTACACATATTCCCACCAGCTGATCCACCTGATTCTAGCCACCTTTCCTAATCACCAGTTCCTGCCCAGCCAAGACGACCAAGGTGATTAAGAAGAGATCTGGCAGTACCTCCACAGATAAAGAAAAACCAACAAAAATCATAGTGTTTAACCCAATTGAAAAGAGTATATTTAACTGCTATAATCAGTTGATTGATGTTTTTAGACGTATTAGAAAAACATGTATTATTTATCTCTTGCCAAATGATCCACCAAATTACGAAGGGTAACATAGACCAATTCTTATGTTTCATATACTTTGTTTTGCAGACCTTCAATTCCAAATAATAGCTTTTACATGCTCAGGAAAACTCATCCAAATCCTATTGAAAGAGGTAAACTTTTACTCTCATACTATTCGAGTATTTTTAACATAGCATCATCGCAAAAACCATTTTACGTATAATTAGTTGTGATACTCTAGATAAAAAATACTTGAACAACACGAGAGCAAATAGTTTTCTTTGTAAGGGGGTTTCAAGAATGGCTGTTGCATCAATTTGTTTATTTTGTGTTGCACCAACTTTATTTTTCCAAGTGTTACATCAGCTTTGAATTGCAACAACTTTTATATCGGTCTTTGAGGATCTCTTTTGTAGTATATTATTTATCAATTCCCAGTAGCAAACCAAATTGGGGAGTTATCGGATTGAATATTACCTCAGTATTTTATGTGTCTTGTGAACGTAAACAACAAGCGTGGGAGTAAAGAAATAAGTGGAAAAGCATGTGATCAAAGACTTATTCTCCTTTATGCTCAAATCGAAATATCTATCACAGTCATAGGATGAGGCCACTTATATGCGTGGTCAGATTGTGTAAATATTATATTGACTAGATATGTGGCCGCATGAGATTCGAAGTCGCTGGAGAACACGATACATGCTCGCTTCGAAGAGAACAGCTAGCTACCTAGCTCAGACATACTCCTCGAAAGACCCCTTCGGACAACCAAATTGATGTTATGTGTTGTAGCAAAATGCATTTAACTTAATTACTTCTAAAGGTATTAAAAAATCTCGTTTTATGTATTCAGGGTTGGAAATACTCGAGAAAATAAGAGAGCAGCCATAGTGCCTATAAGTGCCCAATTCATCTTATTCTTGAGAGATTTGACCTTTGCCACACTTGTAGTTGACTATCAAACATGGTGAAATCATCCCATAACCTAAATTTTAGCATCAGACCACGTAAATATTTATGTGTTAGTAAATTTATAATTATGCTTTCATAATGTGCTTGTCTTTGTCTTTGAATCTCATTTTGTACTTTTAGATTAATTTTGGTTGTGTTATTACATTTTTTAATAATCAGATGCCTTTCTACCAATTCCCACGTCATGTTTCTAACCCGTGTGCTAAGGGTGTAAGCGGATGCATACAAATGCACATATATCACTATCTGTATCCGAATTCGAAAATTTTATATATTATCTGAATTCAATTCAAAATCCGAATGAATGTAGTTTTTCACTTCGAATCCAAATCCGAATTTTAATCTAGATATCGGATAATTATCCCATTCAAAATCGTAAGAAAAAATAAATAAAATTTATATATTTATTAATAAATTAATATACATGGTAAAAATTATTTAGGATGAAACTATTTATAAATGTTTATTTACTAAACATAAAGGAAAATTAAAAAAACTAAATATGATATACATTTTTATAGGTTTAAAATATATATATATATATATTCATGCATACAATTTCGAGATATGGATATTTCATTTTGGATACCTTTATATCCGGATTCATATCATGTTAGTTACATTTTCAGATAAAACTTCAGATATCAGAATTCGGAAATTGTTTTCAAATAATTTATGATATTTTAGATGCGAATTCGAACGAATTTCATATTATTCGGACATTCTTGACGCCCTTACCGTGTGCAAACGAAATAACTATTTTTTAATTTAAAAAATCTATTATTATAAAGAGATATGTTATTTATAAGTATAAGAAGAGGTATGTTACTTATAAGCCCACTAGCCCAGATAGCTAGGCAAATAAAGAAAGAAAAAAACCACTTTAATGTCGACGAGTTTTGAACTCATATCGTTAGTATCATCACCCAAGGACTTAACTCGTGCAGTAATGAAAAACAACTTCGTGCAAGTCCAGGTTCTTAGTTCATGTAGACGCAGTTAACTTTTCAATTAGTTGCACGATATCATCCCATCAAGTTCCCAATCTTACCACTTACATTTCTTTTGGTAGTTCATGCACATGTGTTTAACAAACTTTGATGTCTTTCTATGCTCGTTTTAACCTACTATATAACATTATTTTTGACTTCACTGCACATGGTGCAATTCGGCTGCTTGAGGTCTTCACCAACTTTCTTCTCTATATATATGGGATTCTTATTAGTAAAAGTTCAGATTCATTTCAAAGGTAACACTAGACAACGACATTGGATTATCTGAAGCAGAAAATTAACTTGCTTGAATCCGACATGGAACAACTTATTAATTACTCATATTCCTTTTCAGGTATTTTCCTATTTTTCATGAACGAATTTCTAAAATGAACTTTTTGGTAATTGTTAGTATTCGACGAGATTTTACCTTCTTATCAATTTAGGGTGCCAAAAGGCATCAACTTTTTACTTAGTTACGTTGATTGCTTTTATTGGTATTCAATTTTGTTTTGAATGGTTCATTACCGAAACTGAAAACCATCTTGTAGAGCATGATGATATGAAGTATGAAAAACATATAAAGATCAATTTGAGACCCTATATAATAAATCCAAGTTTTAATCACCTTCAACTACCCAACACAAAATTAATCCCCCAATAGGAACTGCTATAGAGAGATTCTATCATTTTTCCATTATGAACAAAACTCTGGTGAAGTAAAAAGATTTTCGGCATTCCACTTCAATATTACTCTTTAATTGAAAATGATAGGAAACCTATATATGGCAATAGAAAATATGGCAAATGCAATATATAGTAACATACGTTGTTTCTGTTTGTTTTCTATAAATAATAGCAATAGCTGAAGGCTGTTACTAGTTTTGATATACATTTAATTGTTATAATTGTGAAGGATGTTGGACGATTATGTTGAGTCTATAATCCGGGATAAGTTAGAAGACAATATGCATGCTAACAGATGGTGTTGTTGGATATAAGTCAGTGGGCCTTAATTAGTCGGTGAAGAAAGTTGGAAATAAACCTAATTTTTGGTCGGTCATTAGTAAGGATTAGGATTAAGAGTTTATTTATGACTCTTAACATGTTTACTTGATCCAAAAGTCGAGGAACTTAATAATTAAGTTAAAGAAAAACTTATTCTTATAGATTTAGTAAAGTGTTTATGAATATACAAATATCTAAGTAGAGAATCTAGAAAATACGCCAAAAATTCTTCATATATTTACTCCCTTTACGATAATATATAAAATATTTTACAACTTCCCGGGGATTCAACCTCGTTAAATCTAGTTCTCAATTGTGTTCTTTGTAATTATTAAGATACTATTATGTAGTTGTGTAAATCGCTTTCGCGGTTTCAATGCAACAATTGGTATCAAAGCTCATATTACGATTTTTGGGAATTCGTAATATTGTATTGAAGGTATTTTATTGAAATTGTTTGAGGTAATCCCTATGCTGCATGGACACATCTAGAAAGATGCAGTAACCGTGTCGGAAACATGACCAGACACAACAAGGTTACGACACTTTCTCGACACGCCACATCACGTGTCCCGTAAAAATCGACATTGGTCACTTTGCGGACACTAGTTTGACACTTCCAGACATGCCATAAATAATTCAGTTTGGTTTGGAAAATCAAAATAAACTATATGTGACGCTAATTTATTCTCCTTTTAATCAAATCCAAGCGTTATTCATGAAAGACTTGATTAATACTTGATTCTTATCAAGTAAAAATGATTATCTTGTTGAGTAGATTGTCGTAAAATCTCATTTTAAGTGTGTGTATAATACATATAATGTGTCCCTGTAGCCGTTTATTAAGATTTGACGTCTCCCGTAACCGTGGTGTCGTAACTATGTCATGTGTCTGTATTCGTGCAACATAGGGTAATTCTAATCTCAAAATTTAGGTTTTTTATCTTTATTTTATTATTTGTGAACAATGGTTATACGGATCGACCAGAGGATTCGTTGGAAACAACAAAATCGACATATAAAGATAAACTCAAAAAAATCTTCACTCTCATAGATCACAAATCAAGGTTGAAAAGTTCACGAAAACCAATTACTTTGGTTTATGGAGAACAGACGTAATGGATGCGCTTGCTCATCTTAACCTAGATGAAGCCCTAAAAGGTCGGCCAAACGAGATGGCTGACAAACAATGGAACAAGTTGAATAAATTATGTCTTGGTTTTATTCGTGGGTGCTTAGCAACAACGTAACAGTTAATTATCAGCATGAGACGTCAGCTAAGAAACTTTGGGAAAAGTTATAAAAAGAATACTTAGTGAAGAACGTGAAAAATAGGATACATCTTAAGAGAAATTTGTATCGTTAGAACATGAAGAATGGTGCAACTCTGACGGAGCACCTAGATTCGTTTAATAAACTTCTTACTGACTTGGTTAACTATGACGAGATTGTTGAAGAAGAAGAACATGCGTTGTGTCTGGTGAATTCTCTTCATATAGGTATTAGATCGTGATTAAAGTATTAATGCACGGCAAGGCGAATCTGACGTACCAAGAAGTCACTACAGCATTGCGTAGCAAATATTTCAGGATGATGGATCGTGAAACCTTGTAAATGAAGCTGACGGAGATTCGCTTGTTTTAAGAGGTCGTTCGACAGATAAGAAGAGGGCGTTCAAATTCAGGAGTGTGTCTGTAGAAAGATGAGTGTGCATGGTTTCATGACATTGGCTATTGGTTCAAAGATTTTACCAAGAGTAATGAGAGAGAAAGATAAAACAACAAGACTGAGGTGAACATTGCTAAAACAAGTGAAGGTTCAGATGAAGCTTCGGATTTCTCACTGATTGTGACACCATCTACTTGTATAGTAATTGACGGTACATGGATATTAGATTCTGGTGCTACTTATCATATATGTCCTCATCGAGACTGGTTCTCAAGTTTCGAGAAGTTTGATAGAGAAATATGTATGGGGAATATATCATACTTTTACAGTAGTTGGGATTGGTAGTGTTTGAATCAAGATGCATGATGGTATGGTTAGAGAGATGAAGGAAGTAAGGTGCGTACCTACTGTGAAGAAGAACCTGACACTTGAAACTTTGGAAGCTAGGGGATACAAGCTAGTAACATAGAATGGTGTTCTAAAGATAATCTCTAGATATATGGTAATAATGAAGGGAAAACGGCATCGTAACTTGTACTACTTAATTGGGAGTACGATAACTGGAGATGTGTTTATTTCTCAACACTTCGAGACTGCAGCGAAGTTATGGCATATGCGGCTTGCACATCCAGGTGATAAGTCGTTACATTCTTCAATTCGACAAGATTTGTTGAAGAATGTTATTTCCTGCAAATTAGCATTTTGTGAACATTGTGGGAAATGAGGGAAAACAATATCAAGCTTTGGCACAATAATCCACAACATTAATGGAGTTCGTGACTATGTTCACTCAGATGTTTGGGGTCCCTCCAAGAACGCATCATTGAGAGGGAAACATTAGTTTGTGTCGCTTACTGTTGATTATTATATGTGTGTATGAATGTACACCATGAGGCATAAAAGTGATACCCTAGAAGTCTTTGCAAGGTGGAAAAAGGCAAATGAGACTTAAAATGACAGAAAGATCAAGGTACTATATTCGCACAATGGTGGTGAGTACAAAAGTGGTCTATTCTTGCAAGTATGTTAGGATGGGGGGATATGGAGGCACTTCACAGTTAAGAAGCAGAACAACAAAATTAGGTAGTTGAACGCATAAATCGTACTTTGTTGGATAAGGTATAATGTATGTTATATAACGCTGGACTAGGTAAAGCATTTTGGCTTGAGGCAGTTACATATGTGTGTTTCCTCATTAATAGGTTGTTGTTATCTGCATTAGAAGGTAAAACTCTGGTGAAAAAGTGATATGGTAAGCAACTTATGACTATGACTCAATTCATATCTTTAGTTGTCCTGCTTGGTATCATGTTAGTGAAAACAAATTTGATAATTGTGATATTAAAGGTATCTTTATGGGTATATGAAGAAAGGAGTGAATGGGTTCAAAATATGGAACCAAGTTGAGAAGAAAATAGTTATGAGTAGAGACGTTACATTTGATAAGGAGTTTATGGTGAAATCTTGGGGTTCTTGGTTGGTGGAGAACATTACCAGTACCAGTGATCCTTTGAATCAGGTGGAGATTGATGCAACTCCACTTCCAGCTAGATCTGTATCTATTATATCGACTTCCGAAGGCATGGCGTCTACAAGGGAAGTAACTACTGAAGTTCCAAGCGATATCGAAGTTGTTAATAAAGAGGAACAAGAAACTGAAGATACAAAAGCAACGGTTACTGAGACCATATCAACCAAAAAACCGAGAAGATAAACTAGGAAACTTGGTTAGATGGTTAAAACGCCAGAGCATGAGTTGTATAATCTAAAGGTATTCATTATATCGAAGTTTTCTTTGCGAGCTAAAGTTAAAAGTCTAGCATACGATCCAAAAGGTTGAGGCCTGTAAGTCCCAGTTAACCAAGCTGAGATCATAGGTATGTTGGCGACAGTAGTCAACATTTCTTATTCTTAGTCTTCCTCCTAAGTTTGTTGTATCTAATATTCTTCCTGTTGCGCATTGAAAGAAGGGTGCTGTTCCTAGCCACCTCCGATCCCTCCTTATGTTAGTAATTCAGTTCTAAGCCAACGAGATGC